>JAOVVA010000036.1:4452726-4490926 GCA_028565275.1 Leiocassis micropogon | reverse complement strand
TTTAGTCAATAAAATGTTAATACAATAGTACATAATTTGACCATTAATTTTGTGACATTATAGGGGAAGCTGAGCTTTCCTTGCATTCTTAAAGAAATAGCCACTGATATGTATTGTAGCATTTTACCGCCGGAAAGGTTGGTGGAGAGACAAGTAAGCTACCTTACTGCCCAATGCAAATGGCTGGGAATAATTTATTATCAAAATGGCATAAAATAGCACAAACCACAATCAATAACACATACACACAACCTGGCCGAAGCCACTAACCCAAACACCTTTCCCCAACAGGGTGAACAAATAACAACCCCTCCCGCAAAGCATGATGGTTGCCACTCGAAACCCCGCCCATGCCACAATATATATATGAATAAATATACACATACAAATACACACATATATACATACACACATGTGCATACATACACATACATACACAAATATATACAAATACATACATAAACATACATACACACCCATATGCATACATGCACACACACACACACACATCTGAGGTAACCTGACATAACTGAGGTAAGCTTAGCTTACGTAACTATCTTTTTCCCCCACTTTGCCTTGATTTTTGCCCAGCAACAGGCTCCTGCTTCACTGCAGCACACACGACCGCGTGATCGCTCAGCTAATGAAAGTTCTAGAAAAACCTAGAAGTGTTTAACAGTTAAGGAGTTGCGAATAGCTTCAGTACTTGGTAAATAAATGGATATAAAAACGGCCAGAGTCACCAATGCTTATTTACGAGTGTTATATCTGTTAACTTATATGTATGCAAACCGAATTGAGTAAATACCCAAGTAAAGGCAGCATAAAAAATATCAAATCCTTTTAAATATGAAACAATTTAAATATGAAGCAAATTTAGGAGTAATGTTTGGAGGAAATCAGAGTACTCGGAGGAAACCCACCAAGCACAGGCAGAACATGCAAACTCCTAAAGAGCACAGTTTGGTCAGGTCTGTACTCTGTACATTGAAATTCAAAAGAACTGGATGTACACCATGGGCGGTACTGTGGTGAGGTGGTTAGTACTGTTGTCTTGCACCTCCAGGGTCCGGGTTCGATTCCCGGCCAAGCTCGATTCCCGTCTCTGTGTGCATGGAGTTAGTATGTTCTCCCTGTGCTTGGTGGGTTTCCTCTGGGTACTCCGATTTCCTCCCAAAGACATGCAGGTTAGGCTAATTGGCATTCCCAAATTGCCCGTAATGTATGAATGAGTGTGTGTATGCCTGTGTGTGCCCTGCGATGGATTGGCACTCTGTCCAGGGTGTACCACGCCTTGTGCCCTAAGTCTCCTGGGACAGGCTCCAGGCCCCCTGCGATCCTGAATACAGGATAAAGTGGTATAGACGATGAGTGAGTAAGTGAGTGGATGTACACCTCTGCCAGGAGAGACATGCACCCCACAGACTCATACGCTGAGACACAAACTCTTGTTGCCATAGAACCTTTTCCGTGTCTGACACATTAGGGAAATTATCTTTTTTATCTGCTTGAATCTTTGCTAGTTTTTAAAAATGGTTATAATATTGTCATATAAAAGGATCAGTAAGACACTGAAAAGCATCTGGTGTTATCCAGGTATTTTATTTATCCTATAATAGTATTCTCCTGCATTATGCAGATCACTGTTTTAACTTTGACTAGTTTTGGAAGAATAAAGTTTTCTGAAGTAATTTTTGTGTCTTAATCATTGCGGTATTGTTAGGCCAATTCGTTTTTATAGAAAAACAACCACTTTGAAAATTTGGGCTAAGTCAACACTAGAGAAATATAATTAATTGAGCCCACAACCAATACTACTGAAGCTGACTAATATATTTGAAGCAATGTGAAATATTTTGTCAGGACAGAAATTTTTTCTAGAAATTAAGTAAATTAAAAAAAGCTGTGCAAACGTTTTCACGTTGAGACGTTTTTTTTTTTGTTTTGTTTTTTACAGTGTGGTTACCTTATTTTGTGTGAAAACATGCATGTAGGTGGAGTGCCAACTGTTAATTCTGAATAAGTGAGTAAAATGTTTGTGTAAATGGATTCTCCTGATTTGTGCCATGTCTTCGTGGGATGGGGTATAGTGGAAAAATGTAAAAGAATGAGTCAATGAACACTTTAGACTTCTATTTGATGATTTAATTATGCATTTTTGTAACATTTTGACAGACATAGATAGACAGATAGATACGCAGATCTTTTGGATTCCTATTACTAGAATATATGATTAATATTTGTACTCACTCACTCATTCATTGTCTATATACTGTACCACTTTATCCTATATACTTGGTCGCGGGGTGTCTGAAGCCTGGACGGGGTGACAATTCATCGCAGGACACAGACATACTGTATACATACATTTACTAAGCCACCGTGCCAAATTTAAATTGTTTTTTATAAATGAACAACCAAGTAGGTGGAACAGTGGTGTAGTAGTTAGCACTGTTGCCTTGTTTACCTTTTTTATCTAAAAACAAGAAAATAGTCATTCTATAAATAAAATCTTCCTTAATCTTCCTCTAATTTCATTAGAAATACACTTTTGTGGGAACAGTTTAGAAAAAAAAAATCCTACCTGACGGTGTTGACACACATCTGTTGGTGTTGACGTCTATATATAAAACAGAAATTCTGTTTGTTTGTTTGGGCTGCAGGCGGTGGGCAGTGCATGGCACGGAGCAGTGGTGTTTGCACAGTGGTGTTTAGTCAGAACCATGCAATTATCGTCTTTTATGTCATGATGTGGCCGTGTCACAGGCAATTATCAACTTTTATGTCATATAATGGGGGTGTCAAACAAGTACCTCACAATTTTAATGCTAGGCAGCGCCATTATCAACTTTTACGTCATTCTGTGATTGTGTCACAGGCATTGCTCTCCGAAAGTAACTTCGGCAAAGATGGGCATCTCAGCCCAAGCTCAGGGCTACTGAAACCCTGGATCAGACTGCAGAGGCTCTATAGCAACAGCACATACAACAGGCAGAAGTAAGGACTGCTGAAACATGAAAGTTTTAAATTTATAACTTAATAATTTAAAAAGGTATAAAAGTTATAAAAGAAGAAATCTTTGAAAGATATCAAAGGTTTTACAGATACAAAACTATTACATTTTATTGTAAACATTTATTCAGCATTTAACACTTGGGAATAAATTTTCACATCTTCAAAACATTTTTAATGTAAACAAGTTTTCGAATCCAGCTTTCATCTTTTTAAAACCAGTGAATTGTGATTCAGGTGGCACAGTGTCTTAGTGGTTAGCACTGTCAGCTCGCACCTTGTTTGATTCCCACCTTGGGTCTGTGTGCATGGAGTTTGCATGTTCTCCCCATGCTTGGTGGGTTTCCTCTGGGGACTCCGGTTTCCACCCACAGTCCAAAGACATGCAGGTTGGGCTAATTGGCGTTCCCAAATTGTCTATAGTGTGTGAATGAGCGTGTATGTCTGTGTGCCCAACACAATAAATCATGCAACAAATAAAAGTAATTTTAACAGGAAATTAACAAAAACTAACAGTTTGATGAAGAAAATGTAAAACGTATTTTAATTAGTGAAATAAAACCTACTTTTGTCAACAAAAGTCCACATTGTGCTAACTTCTGAAATGAGTGTTGGAGCTAATTTGTGTTTTGCATAATGTACTTGAAATTAATAAATTTTTTACTAGAAATTACCCTATATTTAATATAATTTAAAAGATATGGTGTTGACATGTTATTGATGTGACCACAGCAGTATCAATGTCAAATATTTAAAACATAAAAAGAATAATCAAACTTAAAGAACCTGAGCAACTGAACAGGTTTTAAAACAAACAGGGAGTCATGAAGGGTTCTTTGGAGATTCGGTTGACCACAAGATTGCCTGCCTTTATTTATTTAGAAATGTCTGAGGTGTGAACGGAAACTCAGGACACAAATTAAAAATCTGTGTTAAAAAATGAATGAATTAATTTTAACATCCATTAATTCATTCACATGAGTTGGGTTGATTCAGCCTATAAAATTTTTATCATAATCCAAATATGAATTATGCTGACTGTTTTGTTCTCAGTTCTTAGATAGATAGATAGACTTTTCGTTTGTTTTAAGGTCAAATCAAATTTGTGATCAACAAGCTGTTTTTGACTGTTTTGATTGGCTAAGATGCCTAGTGATTGACTGTTTCCTCCCATTGCTTCTCCGCGTTTCCTAGCCCCTCCTGAGGGTGTCGCTGTTTAGTCATAGTATGGAAACAAATCTTTAAAAGTACTAAACATTTTACACTGTTATATTATTTAGAAATGGCGGACATTAAAATAAAGCACAACGACCACACTGTGGAGCTAACACAAAGCACCCGACGTTAAATAAAAATAAAATTACCGTGTTTGGGAGTTATCTTCATTTCACAGCACTCTGATATTACATTTTAATAATTATTTTAATTTCCCCTTCTGGGCTCGTGAACATGAGCTATGAAAATTGGCGGGATGCGCGAGCTTCTTTTTTTATTGAACGTTACCTTTAAATTTAGTCAAGCTGTCAATAAAACAATTTCACGTTTAGGGATATAAAGTACACGCAACATTCTGAGGTAAGGCCCTAGTTTACCTTCTACAGTGCAAATGACACTGATATTTAGTTGAATATTTAGGTATCAGCTGCCAATAATTAGCCAGATAACGTTAACTAATCAAATATTCTACTGTTAGCATACTAGCCTAACTGCCTAAAGTGTCACGTGCCTTTGGATGCTTTGACATTTAGATAAATAAACGAGTTATTTTGTTTATTTAACTTTTTTTTTTTTTTTAAATACACCACAGCCAGATTATCCCTAAATAAATGAACTGTAGATTTGAACTTACAAACCAATTGATCAACACGTGAGTCTTTGAAATTGTATTTAACAGAGAGCTAACTAATGACATCCATCCTGTTGTCTCCTTGTTAACAGGTGTCTTATTTGTTCTGTATGCGGATTTAAGCTTAGATTAATATTAGAGAACAAGTTCCTGAAGAACTTAATGAGATGAACAACTGAAGATGGTGTTTTTTACACAACTTTTTACCACCAAACATGGATCCCTGGCCAGGATCTGGCTTGCAGCCCACTGGGAGAAGAAAATCACCAAAACCCATGTGTTTGAATGCAACCTAGAGACGACAATAGAGGATATTATTTCTCCTCAGGTGATCTATAAGTTCCTTAACTTCTATTCACACCTGCATTGAAATGCACTGACAGGATAACGTGTGAGTTCGTGTTTGTGTCTATGTTTATAATCCCAGGGAAAGATTGGGCTGCGGTCGTCAGGTCACCTGCTCTTGGGCATTGTGCGGATCTACTCTAGGAAAGCCAAGTACCTTCTTGCAGACTGCAGTGATGCGGTGGTTAAAATCAAAGTGGCTTTCCGACCAGGTGATCACAGATACAACGCTTTGCTTCTGATTATCCCATACAAAGTCCAAGGGTATTGTTTAACCAAGCAGACAAACCCATCTGAATCAATATCATATAGGCATCACACAAAGAGGTCTGCCAGGTGACACTTTCTGAACACATATGACGATCCGAAGCGATGATTTGCTTTCACCATCAGGTGTTCGCCGGTGGCATGGTGGCGTAGTTTTTAGGACTGTGGCCTTGCACGTCCAAGGACAAAGGTTTGATTCCCACCTCAGGTCTGTGTGCTTGGAGTTTTGCATGTTCGCCCTGTGCTTCCCACAGTCCAAAGACATGCAAATTAGGCTAATTGGTGTTTACAAATTGTCCATGGTGTGCATGTGTGCCCTGTGATGGATTGGCACCATGTCCAGGGTGTATCCCGCCTCTTGCCCGAAGTTTTCTGGGATAGGCTCCAGGACACCTGCCACCCTGTACATATGATAAGCAGTCTAGAAGATGAAAGAATCATGTGTTTGCCTTTCTGTATGAAAGGTCTTAATAGCGTACAGGAAGATGATAAAAATGGGAAAAAGGCATTTTTTAAAATAAGTATGATCTGGAAAAAATGGAATGAAACATAGGACAGATATAGGACTAGTGTTGGTAAGAGGATGTTAAAATAATTATTACGTTTGATGATACTGGTTAATGTGGTTAGTGGGAATAAATGACTTTTCCTAGAACATTTCTCACAAGTAAACTGTTTAAATGGGTGAAATTTGTGGGAAATCAATCATATTGGAAAGTATGATCCAATTAAGTTTAACATGATACAGATTTTAGAAACCTTGAAGAATAAATGATGGAGATATGTAAATCAGAGGACTGGAAAGTGCATAATATAACATCTTGTTCATTTCATTCATTACATCCTGCAATTAGGTTGAATCAGAATTGCATCTAATGATCTGAGATTTTACACTGGAAGCGACCTCAATCCCTGTAAACACAGCAGAGTCAAATATATTAAATATGGTGTGTGGAAATATCTCAATTTTTTAAATTCATATTCTTTAAGGTTGATTGGGCATTTCATGACATTTGGGAAGTTATGTTTATTTCCTAGTATTATTTCTAGTATTGTTATTTCTAGTATTTCTAGTATTGTACAAAAATGCTGGAAATCAGGAGCCACAACCATTAAATCATTGTCACATGTTTGCTTTGTCATAACAGGACAGTTGGATCTGCCTGAAGAACGAATGGAGGCCATGGTTAAAGCCATCACACTGCCTGAGGAGTTCCCTGACTTCGAGTCACAGCTGCCTGATCTCAAGTACAGTGTTTTCCATCCAGCGATTAGATATTTCTTGTCTTCAGTTTTCATCTAGTGTTTTACTCACTGTTACAATAAAGTGATTTTTTTATCGTGGTTGTGTTTCACCTTTAGCACAATCGATGTCGTAGATCACTTTTCACTCAACCAGAGCCGCACAGAGGAAATCACCATGAAGGAAAACTTTGGAAATAGCTTTTTCTCCATGGACGACTTGGGTAAGAGTCTAACTAAAGTCTAATCTAATAGAAAATCCCAGTAGTAACTGCAGGCATTGGTACGTACTGAGGTTTCATGGTTTAATTCCTGGTTTGATTTTTATTTATTATTATTTTATTTGAACAGGTGATGAATCCCAGTCCCATCAGGGACTATTTGATACAAGCTTCCAAAGTCTCTGTGCAAATGGTGATGGGTTTGGTGATGAGGGCCTGGCTTTTGATCTTGTTGGTAGTAAACAATTTTACAAATCATAATTGTTTATAGCAGTATTTATCTTTAATCTATCTATAACTACATGGATGTACTGCATATATTCTTAGCTTTAATGCAAGTGTACATATGTATGTGCAAGTACTAGTGTGTATCTGCATGTTTACTCACAGATTGAATTATTTGAATATATTATCATATATAAAAATTATTTATTTAAACGAATAACAGACAAAATTAAAAGTGTGAAATTCTGTCTCCTCTTAAAGCCAAATACACTTCTTAATCTGTTCTGTTCTTGTGAGGCATTTCTTAAGACAAGGTTTCTTGTGTGCAGATTTCATAGCAAATGCTAATGAGAGTGCACTGCTGACTGATTCCTTTGGTGAATCACAAGTTGAGGTCCCTGCAACACCCCCACCAACTGCCATTAATCCTACAGGTAGTTACTGGTTTCTTTGTATATTTATTCTGGTTTACTTTTCTTTCATTTTGCCACGTCATGTTTCAAGATCCCCGATTTATAATGTAAATGTATGTACTTATTTTTTTTAATTAATTGTCTTATGTTTATTAATAACCTTAAAAGCTTATTGGGTCTGTGCGCCCCTAAGTGATAGCTATGTGTATTACACCAATGAAAAATGGTTTCATTATTAATGGTCTGTACTCCAGCCTAGGCTGATTTCTGCTTCAGGACATTGGCAAAACAAATCACAAAGTGTTCTTAATCCAATTTCAGTTCATAATCCTGAAAATATGAAGTCAACAAGTAACAAATGCATGGGTTAAATGGCCCAAGTTTAAAAGACAAATGCAATTTGGCTCGCAGTGTGATTGTAATTTTGTGTTTCTTCAGCTTCAGAGACTTCCATAGATACTTCAAAGGCCTTACCAGGGACTCTCACACTAAATGAGACCACACTGCTGGAGAATGCAGAGGAAGGCTTTGCTCTTGAACCAGTGAAAGTTACACGTATGTTTCCGGTCCAATGATGTTTGATGACAAATATCACAAATAGTATTATACAATAGCAATTATGAAGCAAGATGCTTTGTGTTTTTCTCCCTTGGTCAGTAGCATCATCTGTGTGCACCAAGCCATCAGATCTAATAATATTAATAATATGAATTTCTATTCATAGTTTTCTATTTTAGTTTTTAGAAAACTAAAGTTGATTATCCTGTGCTGTGAGTCCTGACAGCCGTACATCCAAAACAGGCCATAATTATTATTATTTTTTTTTATTTTGCCGTTTTTTATGCCTTTGTGGCTGTACTGATGCATGCTGGGTGCATACTGACATTGCGTTAAAGTTAAGAAAGAAAAAAAAAGTTTTTTAGTGGCAAGGCCCAACCCATGGCATTCAGATTTAGGAATGGACTGGAGGAAACACTCTGGTTATTTTTCAGTCTGTAGCAAGAACACCTTGATTCTTTAAGACTCAGGGTTTTGGTAACATCTTGACTACTATTCTCAGCTTCTTCAGAAAAGAAGAAAGGAAGTAGAAAAAGGAAGCTGGTAGTAGATCACTTAAAGGAACTTTCTAACGAAGCCATCAGAGCCCAACTAGCTGACTACTCTGAACTTCTAGCCCCCCTTGACATAGCTCCACCCACACGGCAACTCATGGACTGGAAGGAAAACGGAGGCGTGGATTATCTATTTTCACATTTCTGCACACCTGTCATGGGCGACGACTTGCAGAAGGTAACACATACTGTATGTACACATACACACACAGGCTTTATGGATTTCTGGAGATTTCATCAGAATATATTTACATTTCCCCTTGAACACCTTTGTACTTCGGTTGTGTTACGTTGACGACAGGTGGTCATTGTAATGCAGTCTGAGTCTTAATCAGTGTCTGCCCACATGTCTGGCCTCCCACTCTTTTTTTCTTTTTTTTTTCTTCGTGTTCTTCGTAATTACTACATGCAAGAACACACTCGGTAGCTCAGCGTCTGGCCTTACAGTTCAGCAAAAGGCAATATGTTTTCTTCTGAGGTTAAGCATTTTTGAATAATAAACTCAAGCCCCTGAGGTATTCATCATATCACACTGACACAGCAAGATATACAGCCATTCCTGTCTATATGTTTGGTCTGGGAGATCCATCATCTGACTCTTAGCTATTATTATTCTGTCAAAGTGGTGGATTCTGGGTAATTACTCTGTCAGTTCTGTGGTAAAGCAATTCACCATGGCTAAATGTCCTTTCCTCTCTCATCCAGCTCTTCCCTAGAGATATGTTACCTGGAAAAATGGGGCCAAACTGCAAAGCTGGAGATGAAAATGACCCGAAGGAGACGAGGGAGCAGATGAGAGAGGGTAATGTGTACACCTATACGCCCACAAACACACACAAGGTCATTACAGCAGCCACAAAGCCACTCAGGTGTAGTTATGGACTGCTAATAAAGGTGCTTTTTTCTTGCTGTGTGTATGTGTAGCCGAGAGTGAAAGCACCGCTGTGCCTATGATGAGGGAAATGAGCTTACTGCAAGAGACTGCGGAAGGAAACAGCGCAGCAGAGGCTTCCAGCTTTATCGAACCATCCTTCGTACATATGGAACCCTCAGAATTCAATGTTAGAAATGTACACACACTCACACGAAGAAGGGTCTCCAATACACTTGACTGTAAATTTTACATTTTAGCATGGTGTTGAGATGCACTTGAATAGTAAATGAGTCTATGATTTTATAGTGCCAAAAGAAATATTACAAATTACAGACTATGAAAAAATTATGACTTTTTCATAAGCACTAGGGGGCAGTACAATCATTTTCTCATTAATGTTTATGATTTGTTTATAGATAGATAAGAGAGAGTGCGTACTTTATTAATCCCAAAGGGAAATTGTGACGTTACAGCAGTCAGTTCACAGATTATACAACAACATACAATACAAGCAAAAAGGTGTAGAGGACTATTAATATGAGAAAAGGGTAAAGTTATATATTAAAAGAAATAATAAAACAACTGCACACTAAGGTGCATTAACAAGGTAAAAATGCTCTAAAATTATAGGAATATGCTCTTTCTGTCTAAATGTACATGATTGTATGTACATCTACTTGTATGTTTATATTTCATATAAAGTATGCTTGTACTGTATGGTATTGATGAACCCCTTGTTTATCCTGTTTCAAAAATTTTTTTGACCCCATCACAGGAACCCTTAGGCGTTATGTATGTAAAAATATGACATTCAACTCATGTGATGCAGGATGTTTTTTTTTTATAGTTCACATTACATTATTAACCAGATGTATAAAAATAAAGGATTGCCAAAAATAGAGGGCACATTACACACATGAAGTCAAGTGGAGAATTTTGGCTTTTTGATTAAAAATATCAAAAGCCTTAATTAGAATCTCTTTGAAAATGAGACTTGTTATCTGTAATATATGCTGTCATATGCAGTTCACCCACCGCTTTTATGCCTCATCCTCATCTGTGTTCCTTCCTCTTACCTCTTCTTCTACAGAACAGCAGACTGGAGGTGTTGCATCCAGAGCTGCTCTCTGATGAGTCAATGCTGGTCCATCCATCTGGAATGAACTGTGAAACTCCACCAGTGCTGACACAGACACAGGTAGTGCAGAACATCTCCTCACACAAACACCAACATGCTCCATTTGACATTGATGTGAACCAGAACTTGAGTTTATTAATTGTGTCCATGAGAGGACCTTCTGTGTTTCTTTTTTTCTCCTCAATCCCCCCCAGACCCCCCCCCTACACACACACACACACACACACACTCTGTATAAACACTCTTATTCCAAACATCATGCTATGTTTCAGTAGTTGATTTTTCTTTCTTTCTTTTCTTAGTTTATAATTTTTTTATTTCAGCACTCTTCCCTGGACAGCCAGAATGTAGAAGAGAAGAAAATGACTTGTCGCGCGCAGAATCTCCTCCAGGCTATCAGAGTAAGATATACCAAGTAGTAAGATATACCTGATATAGGACGTTTCTGATACTTGATGTGCTGAATTGCTGAGGGAAAGAGTTTTAGGGATGGATTAAGAGAAAGAGGGAAATTAAAATTAATTAAATAAATCTTTTAGGCAGATGCACACAGAGACTTTTAGTGCCAGTTAAAAAGGACAGGACTGAGGATTCTGAGAGTTGTTCTTGTTATAGATGTATGTGAATGTTAGTTAATTTTGCATTATTGGAATTTAATGGCACACTCATAAGTGCGTTTTAAAAAATGTATTCAACACTATCTGTTAAATTTTGGAATAAACAAACATTTTTATGTTACCATTTTTTTGTGCACGAAATAAAGGCGTTTACTAAGTAGATTTCAACTGCACACTCATGGCGCTGTATTACATGTATCTGTTGAATTTTGAAATGAACTGATGATTTTTTTTAAGGTAATTTTTTTTAATTATTATTATTTTTTTAAGGACGTTTGCCATTAAAATTTTAAAGTTTAATATCTTCTCTTCCCGATTGTAGGCCGATTGTGATGAAACAAAGCCTATGTTAGCTTAAGCTCTGCCAAATATACCTGTGAAACCCCATTAAAATTCGTTCAGTAGTTTTTACGTGATGCATGCACAAATAAACGGACAAACAGACAAAAATTCCAAAAAACATCTTAATGTATTGTATTACTCATCTTACATCCCGCCATATCATTTTTTCACAAATATCCTTAATGTCCAGACACGGCAACTTTACAGTTTTATTATATGTATAGATTATTATTTTCTCTGTTTTTCTATTAAAGCGTTCCTGGGCTTGTCAGTCCCAGTAGAAAGGGCCTCTAAGTCTATATTTTTGAGCCAAATGAAGCAGAAACAAGATTTTTTTTGCCATGAGGCATGGAGGAGTAAATTGGATGATCACATAGACCGCTAGGCATCCCCTTAATACATAAATAAAAAAGTCAGGAATGTCAAATTAAAATAAACACATACTGTGTTGTAACAGATAAACAAAAGTCACTGGAGACCTTATGAAGTCAGGGGTCTGTTTGCTTATTCCAGTGCAGGTGTGGCATCTCATTCCTAAAAGCTAATTATATTGTATCTCACTGATCAAATATCAGTGGAACTTAAGAAGCTGGTTAGCTTTGTAGGAAAAATCCACCCTATTGATCTTTATAGCTAACATGATCTTCAGTGGCATCAAAAATTTATTTTGTAATGAAATTCTAAGCTGATTTTATTAGCTTAAGTTTCTTTCATGGGCATATTGGGTCTGATGTTCACTTTGGTTAATGGCTTCTTAAGGCCTGTGGGATTTTCTTCATCTATACCTGAAGCGATCGATGCAGCATGGATTTTGTTCTTTTGTCAGTACTGCTCTCTCATCTCCTCATCTGTAAATTCTGCTCAAACTGATCAGGTTCCAGTCATTTCAGAGAGTCTGAAGTCAAACCGAGTCTCTGCTAAAGCTCCAGCATTTTCACCAACAACTTTGCTTGTTCTTTATTCTATTTCTCATCAATGTGAGCTTGTGAGAGTGAAAAAGGGACATTGCATTACCACTAATTCATCATGGGAATACTGTGATAACCAACAAATTATCAAACAAATATTTAAACTAAAATGTATAATGCTCAGAGTGAGCTTGAGGTGGGCATATTTATTATTTTTCAGAATATACTGTAAAGTTTATCACTAGGCTTACTGAAAGGTTTTTTTTCCTCCTGATTCTCCCTGCGTGGCTGTGTGTATTTGGGTATATTCTTCTGTGGTTAACACCTGCATTAATGTTAGATACATGTGTCATAACAGAAGCAGAACAGCAGCCCAGACTCCACATTCAGCCTTCATGAACTATGTGAGAATTGCAGTCGACCCAGTGCAGCGGCCATGTTCTACTGTCTGCTGGTGCTGAAGAAACAGCAGGCCATCAGTTTCCACCAGGTTACCCCCTACAGTGACATCATCATTACACCTGGTCCTTTCTTTCAGAAGCTTTAGGACAGAATCTTTCTGTGCCCCCTGTGCCACTTCATCCACCTACTGGGAACTTAATCACTGGAATTTTAAGGAGCAAATTAATGAGGCAGTTAACCAGCATAAAGGAAATTACACCATCCATCCTTAGCTCTGCCTCGTAGAACATAATTGACTAGAATCTCTAGTGACACAATGCAAAACAGACAAGTTTGTATTTCACAAGTTTCTAGCTGGTATGTTTAGTGGATTAACGTCCAACTTATAAGTCACTCATTGTTGTGTGTTTTGTGTGTTTTGAATCCGGTTAAGTGTTGGGTTTGTTGTGGGTGTTTGCTTCTGATTTATAGATTTGGGTTTTATTCTACATTCCTGTTTTATTTATCTATGTTATATAATGTTCATATTTTATGTACACAAACTTACCTGTTTCAAATGGCTAGTTGATATGTTTATGACGTGTACATTTGGTGTTGTTGTTTGACATTCCAGAATATTGTTAGTTCTTTTTAAGGTTATGATGTTAATACTAAGCAATTCATTTTGATACGAACAAAATAAGGAATATTTTTCTTAATGTCAGATGTACAAAATTGTCACTCTTGTCTATTGCATGTATGAGGGAGTCTCGCAGTGAAAGCTCCGCCAGCTTTGCACATTAATCTTTATAATTAGCTTGTGATCCTCAATAATTATATTTATTTTATAATGAAAAAAAAAATATCTTAAAAACATTAAAAATTACTCACTCACATGTCTGTTTTCACTTTGGTCAGCTACATTGATAAAATTATGTCCTACGTTACCTACGCTGCCATTTGACTATCTGGTGAAAGTTCTTTTAATTTAACCCTTGATTCATCACTACTTAAAGAAAGCGATGCAGCAATGCTTTAGTGCTTTAGACTGTTCCAGCTGTCTCGCCTTCTCATCTGTGCTTTCTGCACGAGCGGATCAGCTTCAGAAGCATCAGCTTTATACTAATACAAACGTCTAGGCCATCACACTCATCATCAAGTAAAAGCTAAGTAGCCAAGCTGAGTCGCTTTCTTACCTCAGCACAACGGTGTCGTAGAGCGGCACTGCATTCTGGAAATTTGTCTCCAATGTTTGCACCATCTCCACTACTTCAGCATCAGATTTCTCATTAATACAACTTTCTCATTAATAAAACTGTTTTTGTGCTGGAAAACAGTGACTGGGAAAAGATGCGCTTGCTCTGTTTTTTTTTTTTTTCATACAGCTATTCTTTTTCCTACAGTTAATCTGTTTTAGATTGTTTTATTTTTCTCCTATTGAATGGTGTTGGAGCTGTACTACTGTAGCAGTTTCCCTGTATGACGTCACAACAGCACACGACTAATCATTTCTCTCAGGAACTCAAATCCTGCAGTGCCAGACGTGTCTCCCTTCTTAAGCCAGTACATGTCCAGACCCATCTGAAGTTTGCTAGAGAGCATTTGGATGATCCAGAAAAGGATTGGGAGAATGCCATATGGTCAGATTAAACCAAAATATAACTTTTTGGTAAAAACTCAACTTGTCGCTGAGTTGCATCCAAAGAACACCATACCTACTCTGAAGCATGGGGGTGGAAACATCATGCTTTGGAGCTGTTTTTCTGCAAAGGGACCAGGACGACTGATCCGTGTAAAGGAAAGAATGAATGGGGCCATGCATCGGGAGATTTTGAGTGAAAACCTCCTTCCATCAGCAAGAGCATTGAAGATGAAACATGGCTGGGTCTTTCAGCATGACAATGATCCCAAACACACCGCCCGGGCACCGAAGGAGTGGCTTCGTAAGAAGCATTTCAAGGTCCTGGAGTCACTTAGCCAGTCTCCAGATCTCAACCCCATAGAAAATCTTTGAAGGGAGTTGAAGGTCCATGTTGCCCAGCGACAGCCGCAAAACATCACTGCACTAGAGAAGATCTGCATGGAGGAATGGGCCAAAATACCAGCAAGAGTGTTTGAAAACCTTGTGAAGACTTACAGAAGACGTTTGACCTCTGTCATTGCCAACAAAGGATATATAACAAAGTATTGAGATGAAATTTTGCTGTTGACCAAATACTTATTTTCCACCATAATTTGCAAATAAATTCTTTAAAAATCCTACAATGTGATTTTTTTTTCTTATTTTGTCTCTCATAGTTAAGGTATACCTATGATGAAAATTACAGGCCTCTCATCTTTTTAAGTGGGAGATCTTGCACAGTTGGTGGCTGACTAAATACTTTTTTGCCCCACTGTATACACATTGATACCAAAATTATATCTTTCTGTCAATTTCCCAGAATAGAATCGCCAAGGTACAGGTGATTTCAGTTCACTTGTTAGGTTTATGGATAAACACTGTATATAGGTGCTCATGTTTTTTAATATATTAATGAATCACAACACTTTATAATGCTGTCAATACAAAAGAAGTTAATGCAAGGAGGAAAAACATAAATTTTAAATACATCCACTCATACAAAGAAAAAAATATAATAAATTAAAAAATAAACTATACTAGAGGAAATATTGTCAATATATTTTTTACATCATGCTTGAAAACGAGAAAAAGAGCTTGTTTCTATTAAATTTGGACTTGTGCATATGATACTTAGGAAGCAGCGGAACCGGGTTCATTATTAAAAAAAAGAGTCAAAGTCCTGTTTCTTGAAAATAAATATATATAAAAAATCACACTTTCAGCTCTGAATATATGGGAGACCTTGTACATGATGTGTTTTCAGAACGTCTTTGAGTTGTCACAAAACCAGTAATGGTGGAAGAAATTACAAAAAAAAAGCAGTGTGAGTGTGTGTGTGTGTGTCAATGTCCTGATTACATTTTTTATATTTCTTTGTAGGATAGCATCTGTGACTAAGTTTGTACATTACTACCTTTATCTCATTAATTACAAAATAGTTTTGAGGTAGAGACCATACTTTTTTCCAATCATGTCTACATGTCTGTTCCAATAAACAGTGGCACTTGGTAGTGTTACAGCTTTTTTCAAGAAGAAGATGAATACAATTTTCTTGCAGGTAGAGGAAAAGCAGATCTAAGCAGTTGAGGTGTCCATTAACCTATACGATGGTACAGTACCTCCCCCATATCGGTGTTCACTCATCCACTCACTCTTGGTCGGCAGGGGCCTGGAGCCTATCCCAGGAGACACAAGGCAGGGTACACCCTGGACCAGGTATAAATCCATTGCAGGGCACACCCACCTATACCACAGGCAATTTTGGGAATGCCACTTAAAGTAATCTGCATATCTTTGGACTGTGAGAGGAAACCGGAGAACCTGGAGGAAACCCACCAAGCACGGGGAGAACATGCAACAGTCTTCACTCACACAGACTCGAGGCGGGAATCAAACCCTCATACCTGGAGGTGCAAGGTGACAGTGCTAAGCACTACATAACGGTGCTGCCTCAGTTAGGGTTTATTGTTCTTTCAAATTTCATCACATACTGATTTGTTCAGGGGCGACACAGTGGCCTACTGGTTAGCACTGTCGCCTTGCACCTCCAGGGATGAGGGTTGAGGGTTTTGCATGTTCTCCCTGTGCTTGGTGTGTTTCTTCCAGTTTCTTCCCACAAGTCCAAAGACATGCAGATTAGGTTCTGATTTGTGGGGTAAATTCTGTCACAATTTATAGGAAACATCTATCATTTTATTATTAACCAAAATGTATGAGGTAACGTCCACACATTTTCCCAAAAAAAACAAAAAAACAAAACGCAGCAGATGGAATTGAACTGAGATCTTGTTGAAATATTGGTGCTCGTGTCCCTTTAAGACCCACCGCACCCTTACGTCACTGCGCTTTTGCAGCGTCAGTGTGCGGCGCGCGCGCGCTCAGCAGCGTCATTCATCCTCCTCCATGTAAGCAGCGAGGGACAGGGCGCTGCAGGACATCACTGCTCCAGGTCACCGACACATTAAAACAAAATAATATAAAGACTCGGGGCTGCTGTGATGGAGGACGAGCCGCGAGCAGATGAGACACCGGAGTCTGTGCAGTTTAGTGTAAGTTATGATTTCAGGTCTGGGTTATAGTGTGGGTTTGTGTTGCAGCATCAGCAGGGGGCGGGGCTAAGTGGGGCAAGATGCTGTGAGTGACAGGAGCATCATAAACATGAATACACATGAGGGTACAACAAAAGGTCGAGTGTCCTGTGCCACAGTGCTGCAACAACAGGGCAGAGGGGATTATTACAGATGAGCATTCATGCATGCTGTCAGGACTGAAATAAATAAATACCTAAATAAACATAAACAAGATGCAACATAAGTAAAGTGATGCAAAAGCTGGCTTTAATTGATTGCATGCCAGAATTCATTCATTAAACAATTCACAGCGAGGGGAAATATCTATTCAGATACATTTGTTTTTGTTATTTAATATACTCCCAGTGCATAAATCCACTTCAAACGTACACAAGTTATGCTATTTTGATTTTGTGCTTATAAATATAAACAAACATGTGTGTATACCTAAGCATAAACAGAAAACATAAACAGGAGAAAAAGTAACTCTACTCTCAACACTATAATAAAATATATATTCTTAATCTTACATTTAAAAACTTTTAGCTATACAGTAATGTGCAAAACTCTTGACCCCCCATAGTTTATATATTAAATTAAATTTAATTTAATTATTGAGTGGCGGCATGCGGAAGGCCCAGGTTCGATTCCCAGCCAAAGCACAAACCCCAGCCACTGGATGCAGTGCACCGGTCCCAAGCCCGGATAAAATGGGAGGGTTGCGTCAGGAAGGGATCCGGTGTAAAACCTGTACTTGTTCTGCTGTAGCGATCCCTCAACGGGAGCAGCCGAAAAACTGACAACATTTACCAGCATGGTTGCGTAGTGGCCTCGCGACTCCCAGACCGAAGGTTCAATTCCTGCCTGGGTCTGTGTGCATGGAGTTGGGTTTCCTCCAGCAAGCAGCTTGGGTTCCAAATTGCCCATAGTGTGAGTGTGTTTATCCTGCGATGGATATGCACCCTGTCGAAATTCTCCCGGGATAGACTCGAGGCCACTACAAACCTGTACACAGGATAAGCAGTATAGAAGATGAATGAAAAATGTATAAATGATGTACATTAATTAAAGACATGCAAACAAACATTTAACTGTGACCACATGCAAAACTGCTCTGCTTTGATATTAGGCTGTTTCTCGGCAAACCTTTCTGCTGCATTACACGTCATCACAGGAAACCTGAAAGCAGAGATGTCCCAGGGCGTACGAGAGGTGAACTTAATATTATCAACCAAGATACTGTAACCTCAGCAGAAGATGGATGCACCCTTCAACATACAGCCAAAATAACTCAAGAAGGTCCTGCATGGCCAAGCCGGCCTACTGATTTAAATCCTATTGGAGATTTATTCAGCATTTTAAAATTGTCCGCGCATCAGAGAGGATGATTTGTTTTTGTGATACAAATTAGTTTATCACTTTTATAACAGCTATAAATATACAAGGAGTGTTCGAGTCAAACCGGGACTTGTGATAACATTTCTTGTGAATTAAGGCATAAAACCGAAGACTCCAAGCACAATACGCACAGTGATGAGTTTCTTAGGCGCAGTAAAACATTTGTATGTTGCAAAATTTTAAAGACGTCTGTACTTCCGTGAATGATTGTACCGGTCAAGGAGGGTTTGGAGCCCACTGCAGTCAATCCCATGAATATTCAGCAAGTGGAACGCCCGATCCTTGAACTTGTTCAACTTGTCGCCAACTTGTGGAGGAGATGAACATATAATCATTCACGAACACCACTTGCACATTACAGAAACTCAGCTGGGAGTTATTGCCACGTCCCCCGTACAGTCCTGACCTCGGTCCAGGACATTTCCATATGTTTGGGCCATTAAAGGTGTTCCTGGGAGGCCAGCGTATCAGACGTGAAGCAGGTAGTCCGATCTGAGAAAACATTCTACTTTGATGGTGTCCAAGCCCTAGTGAAACACTAGGATAAGTACATTAGTGTAGCACAATCAAAAGTCCTGGTTTGACTTGAACAGGGGTATCAAGACTTTTTTTAAACATCTAACGGTTATAAAGACTCCTTCCATAAATTGAAATACTGTAAATGTCCTCCTCCCTATTGAAAAATTGGTATTCACTTAGACTTTACAAAAATGCATTACAGTGTAACATATCATCTTTATGTGACAGTTTCCATGATGCCTCTTTATTATATTCACTCTGCATTAACAGACTGCAGCACTATAGCCAAGGCTGGAAATCCCATCATCTACTAGCTCTGTCTAGACGTGAAGGTTCATAGATTTATTGACCTGTAGAACTAAAACATTGTACAACATAAATATGGAGCCATGAGGCAAGGGTCGCATAATCAATATAGTAGAAATGGATGGATATTCGGTTGTGAATATTGATTTAGGCATGATAAATTTATAGTACCATATAGACCATGTTTAGCAGTGTCTGTAAGTGTAAGCATTTGTAAAATAAATGAATTTTCCTTTGTCGTAGCTTTTAGAACCGTGGCTCTTTATTAAATATTAATTGTGCTTTTAAATCTTAATTTCCACATAATCCTGGTACTAGATGCTTGAAAAGACCTAATGTAAATGGTATACAATACCTTGTAAGTTGTACTAAGTTCATTTGTATTGGTTGCCACCAGCACCGTACTTATAATAATCATAATTTTGATTTTTTCCAATCCTTAACTGTCTAGTTTCAGTGAACCTGTGGCCATTGTACCGTCAGATTTCTGTTCTTGGAGTGGTGAGATTTTTTGCTGTTGTAGATCAAAGGTTGATGTATTGTGAGTTGCTTTTCTGCTCATCACGGTTGTAAAGCGTGGCTAATAGAGTTACTGTAGGCTTTGTGTCGGCTTGAACCAGTCTGGCTGTTCTCCTCTGACCTTTCTCATTGACACATTTCAGCCCGCAGAAATGACATCCAGTGAAGGGCTTTTGCATTTCTGCAATAGGTAAATACTCTTGTTTGTGAAAATCCCACAAGGTCGTCAGTCTGGCACCAACAGCTACGCCACAGGCTGAAGCTTTAGATTTAATCTACAGTACATGAGTTTGTGCATTAAAATGCTCGCCCTATCATCCGGAGTTCGCGAGTTTGATTTCCGGGTGATGCTGTAACCTCTCGCACCCGGAGGTCTAGAGAGAGCTGATTGGCCGAGCTCTCTCAGAGGGGAGGGATGAGAGGTATTTAGTGCTCCCACATTAATCTACAGCCAATCAGGGGGGTCTGTGAGCTCATGCAAGCAGAAGGAGCGGATAGCGCTGTCCTCCGAGTGTGTTACGCCGCCCTCAACGGTGCGTGAGCGAGCAGAACGAAAAGATGTGGTCGGCTGGCGTCACATGGTTCAGAGGAAACACGTGATAGTCTTCGGCCCTCCCGACTGAGTAGTAGTAGTAGCCTTAATGTGGGAGCCCCCTAGTGACGGGAGGAACTGAACACGACTAAGTTAGGGAGAAAATCGGGGGGAAAATAAAAAAAAAAGATACTCTAGTATTTCACTATATAAATCACTCTATGACAGGAAGTCCAAAAGAATTTGAGAACGAACTAAAATGTTATTAGCACCTTTAGAGTAGACTCAAAGGTAAAGGTAATTTCAAGACCTCATAAGGGACTTCTATAGGCCAAAACAACTAACACCACATACAGTGGTGTTAGTTGTACAATTTGTTCTATTGGCAGATACGCTTGTACGAAGATTCGTAGATGTGAACAAATCGCGGAAGTATTGTACAAAAAATAGACACTGCAGTGCACCAGATACCAATATTTACAATTATATTTTGAATGATTCTGCCTTACCGGTTACAATGAATCAGTCCGAGCATGATGATAGAAAATGACTGTCCTGTAAAGCTGTCCTGATGGTGAATAATCCTAATTTCGGAAAATTCTCAACCAGACACGGTTCACAGCCCTAAACAGCTCTGAGACAAAATGGCATCCGTTCAAACGCGCTGTAAACACTATGTAGTGTTGTTTTCCCAACCCCTGTTTTTTATGCTATAGATTGTATATTTGTGTCGGACTTATGAATGAAACCGACTTATGGACGTGCTCCCAGGATAAAACTCCTTTGTAAATCGTGGACTATTATTTATCTTATTTCTAGTCAAGTGTTACTGAAATTCCAATCGAAAAAAATTGTTCTATTGGCAGATATTTTCAGGAAATAAATTCCTAAAAACGTGATTGTTGTAAACTTATTTTAAGAAATTTTAGGCTTGGCTGGATACAGGAATATCTCACCAGCTTATGTGTCATTTTTGCAGTCCGGCTGGAAGAGCCTGTGTCATGAATCCTCTGGACACGAATATATCACTTGCTAAGATGTCATTTTTTTGCAGTTTACTAATGGAATTGCGGCTCGCAAATTGCACCTTCTGTTCCTGTCCAAAAGTGCACTGGAAAAAGATGACATCTTAGCAAGTGAAATATTCTTGACAATCTTCAACTATCCATAATCTTCAAACATATCTATAATTCTAAGTCAAATATTAAAATGACCAAATATAAGAGTATTAAGCTTATTCCTAGCCAAATGTTACCCATGTCTCTAGACAACATAGACCTGGTGTTCCACTGATGTCAGCGGCCTTGGATATATCCCACCATTTCACATGTGCCACTGTAATTATTTATTCATTACAATGTTAATAATTTATACTTGTTTCTTCCCTAGTCCATGTTAATGTCCTTTATAAACTGTACAGTCCTACCAGACTGAATGACACCAAGACTCTACTAACTGTACCTGCTAATTATGTTTTTTGTCTTTGTGTGTTTTTTTCCTATTCTGGCTTCAGCTTAGTCAGTCCAAACTGTTCTCGCTGCATTGCATTTCCTGCCCTGTTGCTCACATCTGATAATCGCATTACTTCTGGCACATTTTCATCTCTGATTTTGTAATCGGTCCGACCCGGATGCTGGGTTACTAGGCAACCGTGCTTGATCACAACGTTTCCCAGATCCGTGTCAGTTTATCTGCACTCAGACTGGTTTTCTTATGTAACTTGCAGAGGATGTTGGAGTACATGTGGCCTTTTATCCACTGTTAGTCACAGTTAGGGAATATTCCCTGTAATTGAAGTTGAGAAGAATAGCTTTGAAAGATTAAAAATGATTTTAAAAAATGACTTGTGGACGTTATTCAGTAGTTCGATAGGGTTCGCTGCCTTGATTTACAAATCTGCATGGAATTCTTGTCTCATGAACCGGGTTATCATACCGATATTGCCTTTTTCGAATAAGGACATGTGATGATGTTTGGAATCTGTCCAAGTTAGAAAATCTGTAGACAATTGTCCCTGGCCTTATGAACAGACTTGATAGCAAGAATAGGAAACCTATTCTTTAATGGAGAGCAGCGGAATACCAGATATGTATATCAAGTGCCTATGATAATAAAGACCTAATATATCCTTTATGATTACTGTAACATGTAAAAAAAAAAAAAAACAACAACAACCTGACATTGTGTAGTTGTTCAGAGACCTCTTACACCCCGGGTTTCGGTCCGTGCTGTATTTCAGCTCTGATCCAGCTCTTGTCTTGCTTGCGTCACCTGTGACCTGCTGCGTTTTTGTTAAGAAGGACTCGAGTGTCCTGACACAGTTGCTTGTTACATAAAACAGTGAAAGAGAGCATGACTCAACAGTGTGTGTGTGTGAGTGCGTTCTCCGACTAATGTGGATTTGAGTATGTAAGATTTCACACCGTTAAAGCTTCCATTTAACAGATTACTTTTGATACCTTTATATTCACTAAGGATTATGGATCTTGTCCAACGCTAGCTGTTTGGCAGCTCTTCTTGGTCTGCTGGTGAAAAGCATGTGAAATGTTTATTTAACATTTATGGAAGGAGTGTCCAGCGTCAGCGCTTTTCTACAGTCTTCAGCACGAAGGTTCTTGCTCAGTCACATGACAAGCTGCATTATTTTTTCTGGGTAACTTACAGAAGAGAGACTGGGTAGAGAATGACTGTTTATAGCTTCTATAAGCTGTATCGGGGCAGAGGTAGCTCGGTGGTTCAAGAGGTCCCTGGTTCGAGTCCCGACACTTCTGGGCAGCCACTCTTGGACCCTTGAGCAAGGTCCTTCACCTCAAGTGCGCAGATTCTCAGAACTGGCAACCCGACCCCGTAAGTAACTGCAGCAGAAACGACTGATATACATCCAGGGTGGGGAGTACCTGTTGCCCGATATGCCGGGTGTCACATAGACGGACTCTATCCCTAAATGGATACAATGCAAGGGGCGTTCAAGTCGAATCATGTAAAAATGTGTCAAATGAATGAATGAATGATGCAAAGGTTTTAAAGGAGGCCGTGCATCATTCACAAACACCACTTGCGCATTATAGGAACTCAGCTGGGAGTTATTACCACACCCCTGTACAGTCCTGACCTCGCACCATGCCATTTCTACATGTTTGGGCCATTAAAGGAGTTCCTGGGAGGCCAGTGTTTCAGTCCGATCAAAACTTTCCACCTTAATGGCATCCGAGCACTAGTTAAACGCTGGGATAAGTGCATTAGTTTATCAGGTGATTATATACAGAAATAAAGGTCGTTTTTACTCTCATAACTACGTTCTGTTAATCTGCGTAATCAAAAGTCCTGGTTTGACTTGAACGTAATACAGTAACGCATTGATAAGTTGAAAAAAAAGAAAAAACTTTGCTGTGGTATTTAAGGATTAAATCACTTATGACATGGTGTAAAATAATCACCATGGTAACAGTATCTTCTCACATCAACGTCTCACACTGGCCGTATCACTGATTATTTTCCAACAAAACCATGCTCCCATGTGTTGTATTCCTTATATAAAATCTGTAGTGTTAATTTAGTTATGGTCAGGAGAACCTGACACATGATATCTTGAAAAGTGTGCTGCTGTTGCTCTAATGTGTGTGTGTGTGTATGTGTATGTGTGTGTGTGTATATGTGTTTATATGTGTGCATCTTACCCAGAACATTGTGTACTGAGGCAGATGGTGAAAGACTCCTCGCCTATGTCCCTCTCATCTAACAGAAGGCCGTCTGCTGCACCTCGCAGGTATCAGTGCATCCTCTAGTCACACTCAGATTCCGTTTGGAATACATAAATGTTTCTGACAGGAAAGTGAAAAAAGTTTGTACACCCCACGAGAACCCAAGATGACCATACTTTTTTTCCCCCTTCTTTTTTCTTAAGGGGATATCAATTTAAATGTTTCCAGGGCTCGGGGTTCAAATTTCGACTGTGGTGTGTGTGTGTAGATTATTATTTTGTTGCAGGATGGTTCTATATTCATTTAAGAATCATACGTTTATTGTAGGAAAGTAATAAAATAGACCTACATTTCCAGTAATATTTTCCCCATGTGAAAATTATGGGTGTGCAAACTTTTGCAATCACCTGTATACCAGATCTTGGCTTTTTCAAAATACATTTTATAACCATTCTGCTATAAAATCAAAAGAGAAGACCTGGGTCAGCATGCCTAGTGATTTGAACGAAGCAGTGTTTAAAAGATTACACATCAATGTGTGTGTGTGTTTTTTGTAGACGGCCTGCTGGTACAGCCAGTAGCAGACAGCCACACACACATCTGGATTCTACCATAAGCAGCACTTGCTCAGCATCGTCCTGCAAAGGCACAGAAATCAATAGCAAACCACGATCACACCCAGCTACACCTCGGTAAGACACACACACACACATAGATAAAGAAAGAGAGAGAGAGAGAGAGGAAGAGAGAGAGACGCTGTGATATAACAAACGTCCTTTGCTTGGGGTTTGTTCCAGATTTTGAACACGTGCGACCCAAAAATAGATTTTATGTGCAAGATCTACTTTGCTCCTTAGCAAAATTAGTTCATGGAAAGTGTTATAATACCATGATTAAATCACAAGTCGATCCCAAAGCATTTATTGTAATTAATAATTACACTGTTTTTTAAAATGCAAGTATATCAAAATTAACTGTAAGGTGTCCTGACTCAAAGTCGTGAAGTCAAAAGCACACATTGTAAGATGTTTTGGAGTTGATAACGGTTCAGCATTTATGCTTATTGTTAATCATACATTATATTAACATACAGCCATAAACAAGCAAAGACATAAGTACTAAATTCGTTGCACACAGTACACACTGCAGTAAAGAGGTCCGGCTCGGCTTGTTCTCTGAATTTGTCCTCTCTCTGAGTGTCTCTTTTCTCGGCCCAGACGGCAGGCGAAGTACGGAGGCTGTAGTGAGAATCACGGGATCCGTCCTCCTGCTCCCGAGCAGTATCTCACCCCGCTACAGCAGAAGGAAGTGTGTATCCGTCACTTACGTGCCCGGCTGAAGGAGAATGTTGAGAGATTGCAGGACAGGTCAGTGGCGGAACAAATGTGTTTCCTGATCTGCTGCCCTGTCAGCCTGTCCTACTTCTGGTACACTAGATCGTTTCCCTCGGTTGGAAAGAAACACTAATTCCGTGACACATTCAGTGCTCCATTTTGTATATATATAAAATTTATGTGGCTTCAGTTGTGCCCTGAGGCTGCATGGTGGTGTAGTGGTTAGCACTGTCGCCTTGCACCTCCAGGGTTCGGGTTCGATTCCCAGCCAGGCTCGATTCCCGTCTCTGTGTGCATGGAGTCTGCATGTTCTCCCCGTGCTTGGTGGGTTTCCTCCGGGTACTCCGGTTTCCTCCCACAGTCCAAAGACATGTACAGTAGGTTAGGTTAATTGGCGTTCCCAAATTGCTCACAGTGTGTGAATTGGCGTGAGTGTGTATGTGTGTGTGCCCTGCCATGCATTGGCACCCTGTCCAGGTTATATCCCGCTTCATGCCCTAAGTCTCCTGGGATAGGCTCCAGGCCCCCCACGACCCTGAATACAGGATAAAGCAGTATGGAAGATGAGTGAGTGAGTAATTGAGTAAGTTGTGCCCTGTATTGATGGGCAAAAATACATATGATCCAAATACACAATTGATAAACTTTGTCATAACTGTATCCTTCAGAAACCAGACTAACGTCCAGCTTTCTAGCTAATGAATATTATGATAAAGATCAGTGCATATTAAATTCACAGAGACAAAAGTCTTGTTTTATCATTCCGTTGCGCATTACTGCAGGGACTCAAAGATCGGGGAGTTGCGCATGCAGTTGACCCGCATGCAGGAGGACTGGATCGAGGAGGAGTGTCATCGCATTGAGGCCCAGCTGGCACTAAAAGAAGCTCGACAAGAAATCCGGCATCTCCAGCAGGCCGTGGAAGCTGCCCGAACCAACCCGGGCCACCATGACTCGGACGTACAGGACTGTAAGTCAGATGGAGCGAGGGGAGTCAGACTGGAGTCAAGACATGGAGCCTCGAGGTCATGTGGCTGCTCTCCAGCTCACACCATTGGTCGCAGTGCCACCTTTACTAGGCTGAGCAGCGAGACATTGCCTGGCATCGACCGCAATGGAAACGTTACCTCCGAGCACCGCGTTCACCCTATTCCCGCCAACCGGGGAGCTGCGACTTTACCAAGAGGTGACGGACGCTCTCGACTCATCCTGGAAGCAGCCCATCTATCCGAGCAGGCCCCTCCTACGATGCTATGTTCCAGCCTTTCACACTCGGCCACCCATGAGAAACTGTGTAGTGGGCCTGTAGGCCGACCCTGCCGTATGGTGAACAACAACTGCAGCTGTGCACTGCATGCCTGCCTCCCTCATCATCATCTTTTCTTACATCTCCCCCAGCAGGAAGCCCCACCTCCTAAACCTCCTACACCACCATCAGCACCGCCCAGTGCATCTGATGTAAGCGATAAGCCTGGATTCAGATCGCAAGCCTGCAGCCCGACTATCACCTGGATTTCACCGGAGGAAGAGGAGGAAGAGGGTGAAGGTGAAGAACTGAGCGTCATCACCTTGGCCACAACAGCGCCGGACATCACTCTTGCGGAACCGCAAACGGTTTCAGTGTCTTCCTCCACCAAACTGTCCACACAAAAATCTTACCTCGCTGAACCTTTACTGATAGACAACCTCGCCCAGTCAAAAACAACTCCACAACTGGTGTTGACTATGCCACACATCCAGCAACCTAGTCTTCGGGCACTTCCAACACCTGAACAGCCACCACAGATCAAAGAAAATGATGGAGCTACTGAGGAAGATGAGGCACAAGAACAAGATCCTTCTAACTGTCACTGGAGCCGCTACTTCCTTGTTGATCTGCTAGCCGTGACCATTCCGATTGCACCTACGTTGGCATGGCTTTGTCGAGGAGGGCAGCATGACGTCATGCCAGCGTACCACATGGGCTCCCTGCTACGTGGTTGTTGTGCAGTGGCACTTCATTCACTAAGACGTGTTGGCAGCACCCGTAGCCGAGGGCCGTCTGGAACAGGGGGCGCGACGGCAATCTGAATATCTGCCCAAGACTGGTGTGTTCCTTTTACACTTACATCATATATCATGTTTACTAGACATGCTATTGGGTAAAAAGGAGCAAAATATGGTTCCATCAGGTTTCATCTATGGACTGAGAAATATCTTACTACAATCTGAATTTGTTTTTTCCCGCTTTCCTATTGTTTCCTTAATGTGGCCAGTTCCTATGCACCAGTCAGTTCTCCCCTCTTATACAAACAAAATACCAATTGGGCACCAACTACCAACTCTTTTCAAATTGCTAATATAATGATGTGTTACATGACCGTGTAACTCACTTTAAGGAAACCACTATCCACCCTCTTCCACAGTTGAGTTCACAGGTGCCTAAAATTGGCTGGTGTATTAAAGTATGCTGTCCAGCCCATCCAGAGACACCCAGCCACAGATGACTGTTGCATCTTTAGGATTTGGAGGATAGGGGACAAAAAAAAATTGTTGCAAAATTAAGTAACTATCACATTTCAATTTAAATTTTGTTCAAAATTTGAAATGTTGGAAATTTCTATCTTAATTTAAAGATTTGAAATGAGTTAGCACTGTTGTCTCGTGCCTATAGGGTTGGGGTTCCATTCTTGCCCCTACTCTCCCCTTGAGGTGGGTTTCGTTCAGGTACTCCAGGATTTTCCAGAGGCATGCAGAGTACATTGACTGGTGCTTGTGTGCGCACTGGTGCACTGTGATGGTTGGCACCCCATTCATGGTGCACACCAACAACTGAATTAGAATTTTCCATGCCAAAAATCAAACAGAAACCTTATTCACAAATTCATGTAGTGGAAAATGTAGTTTGATCTAATTCAACTACAAGTTTCCCGTAAAGCTATGTGTATATTTCAAATTCAGATTGTAGCAGCAGATATCTAAACCCATATTCTCCATTTTAATTTCACTGACATGGCCTTTGCTTATTTCAGGACTCTTGCTCTTATGCCGATTTCCACCAATTGTCACGTTTCCTTCTTTGCACTCAGTGGTTTCTCTCCTCCTCTCCACTCTGCTCTGATTGTTCCTGTTCCAGCCTTCAAAAAGAAAACACGGATCCAAAATGGCAGGTTTCTGCCAAAGAACACTGGGATATTAACAGTACCTCATCTTTAATGTTTAGATATGAAACAATGCTCCTGAAACACAGCGTGTATCAGGTTACTATTTGTTGGATGGTTTTAGCCAGCGCTTGCATCAAGACTAGTCCTCATTCATATGAGCATGTTCATCCAAGCCTGAAACCCAATACCACTGTTTGGATTCAAGAGGATAATAAAGAGTGGATCTTGTGCAAGTACGCGCTTGGCTGAAAGAATGTCTTACGGGTTTAAAGAATGTAGCGTGCTCTTATATGCTCAAGAAAGCTTTTATTTTTTTATTTGTATTATACAATGCAGTCTCAGGCTGAATTCTTGTTATAGATACACTGATACTATGTTTAATTACATTTAACAAAGAAAAAAAGAGCCCAGCAAAGGGTTGGCTTGCTTTTAACAGTTTATTGCAATATAGTTACAGTTTGAAAGTACATCTGCTTTATTATACAGCTGATCTCAACTCAGCACATATAGTAGATCTGGGTGTAGTAGTTAAGTACTATTTTTCCTCTCTTTGCCAGTTTTCTCCATCTTAAATTTCCTGTAAAAGCATTACTCTCAGTTTAGCACTTTATAGCAGAGCATTAACTGCAATTCAGGGTTGTGTTGCATGCGGTCAGGTAAATAAAACGTTATCTATATGAAATTATGCATTTTAGCAATTTAGAATTGTGCTATAGCAAAGCTACGCACTTCAATAATGAATTCCAATCAGGGACATTGGCAAACAACAGAAGCGCTCAATGGAGTCCGGTTAGAGTGCAAGCTGGCTCACATTTTCCACAAGACTAACGAGCCCCATTCATTTTAATAAAAGCAACAGCATTAGCAATAGAGGTTCCTGTACCCACAGTGGAACATCCACCGTAATTGTAGACATTATCAAGTATGCAGCCTTGAAAGGGTTTTTTCTTTTAATGGAAAAAAAAAGCCTGAATTCCGTCCTGTAAACAAACATGATTTGAAAATAAAATGTGACTTTAAACAACCAGCAGAGACTTTTCTTGTCTGCATATCAACACCAGCTGTCAGAAACCGTTATCTGTGCTGCCAAACTCAGCATAGCTTGCAGATCACAATGAGTGTTGTTCAGATTGAATGAAATCAAACAGAGCCATTCTGTCTTTTTATAAACAATGTTTATTTTCAAGTAGTTTAACGTTTCATAATTAGCCAAAGTTCCCCACCAGAGTACAGACTACCAGCTCAGCCGAAGCCCCGTTGAATTGAACGCGTTTACAGAAATCCAATACCAAAAAAAAAAAAAGCCAGAAGGGTGGAAAAAAAATAAAAAAAGGTTTTATAGTGAGCATCCAGTGGGTGTGAGCATATTGATGAACATGTTCAACAGGAAAGGAATAAAAAGGTAACAAAATATACAAATGGATGACAGAGCTAAGCTAAGTGGTGTAGCTAACAACACTAGCCCCTTTCAAGGATCACGTGCAGGCCATGTTCCCCAAAAAAGGTCGACCTGCAAAAGAAAGGAGGGATGGAAGGGCGGTTTTAGGAAGATTAAAGATTAGACATAACTAATTAATTATGTCTAATTAGTCTAATCCAACAGCCTGTTAAAGTAAACGCTAAAGACTGGTTAAGACGCAAGATAAAGAGGATGGATTAAACGCTTGGATAAGAGAATCAAAATGATCTCTGCATTCAGTGAAACTAGCAGGCACAAAAACAGATCAACCCTTCTTTCTCTTCTGGAAATTTCTCTACTCTGTATATCAATCCCATTAGATATTGACAAACAGACCACCAGTTTTGCAACATCAAGTATTACAATTAATTATGTTGCAATACTTTAAAAGGTGGTCTCGAACTCACCCTGAAAGTACGAATAGGGAAAAACCTGAGAACTGCAGCACTGTTACTCCAAGCCAAGAAGCTCCACGTCGAAAATGAGCGTGGCATTGGGAGGGATGATGCCAGGGTGGCCTTTGCTCCCGTAGGCAAAGTCAGGGGTGCAGGTCAGCTTTGCACGCTGGCCTACGCTCATCTGCAAAACATCAATGTTCAAAACACATTATTTTTTCTTCAGAACTGAATGACAATAATTACATAATTGTAATTATATATATATACTATATAAAATATAAAGACCTTGGATATATAAATATATAGTACTGTGTATGTTAGAGCTGCAACTAACGATCATTTTAATAATCGATTAATCTGCCAATTATTTTTTCGTTTAATCGATGAATCAGATAAAACACAGTACTTATATATATATATATATATATGTGTGGGTGTGTGTGTGTATGAAAAGTACTGTGTATATTAGGGCTGCAACTAACGGTTATTTTAATAATTGAGTAATCTGTCGATTATCCCCCCCCCCCCCGGATAAATAAATAAAAAAACCCAAGAACAGCATTCATTTCCAACCCTTTAATTCAGAAACAGAACTAAAATCTTTAGAAAGTGCACAAACATGTTGCTTCTTGAGCTGTTATAATAATAATAAAATAAAAATGGACTAACACAAAAAACAGACATGTATGCTTCACATCTGACAAATATATACAGTGGAACCTTGGATTACGAGCATAATTCGTAAACACACTCGTAAACCAAATTTTATTTTTTTAAAACACACTAACGGAATCACTGCTGTAAAGTAAAAATAAAACAAATTAACCTGTACTTTACCTTTGAAAAGAATCGCGACAGAGCAGTGTTTCTGTGTAAAGCAGAGAGAAAGAATGTGTGTCTGTGAAGGTGAAAGTAGGAGGGGTCTGTGTGTGTCTGTGTGCGCACGTCATTGGACACCGTGCCTCACACACACAGACCCCTCCTACAGCAGACAAAGAGCAGCCTAAGCCTTGAGCAGAGAGAGAAAATATATTTTTAACGTCTCCAATGAGACTTGCTTTTTCTTTAAACGCGCGCTGTACACACACGCATACAGACACAAAATAAACTATGTTTTACGTGCATGTGGTCTCCGTGTAATAGTAAACAGTACACGCGTGCACAGATGTTGATTATACCAGTAAGGGACGCTGCACTAAGACTCAGCAGCCTCCGCCATGTAACTTTCCTCTACCTCCGCTCGTTTTTTAAATTTTTTCCTCCGCCCTGTTTATGAGGCGCCGAACTCTGCTAGCAACAGTGCGCGAGACCAAGTGTGTTAACTCCGCTCCGCGCTCAACTAAAGTTTTTTTAACAAATGTCTCCGCGTCGAGCGACACAACGAATCGATTATGAAATTCGTTGCCAACGCTTTTAGTAAACGATTTTAATCGATTTGTTGTTGCAGCCCTAGTGTGTATATATATATATATATATATATATATATATATATATATATATATATATACATACACATACACACACACACACATTTTATACATATACATATATATATATACACACACACACACATACATATACACACACAGTACATATATAAAAACAAGGGAATATTAGCAATTGGATCGTTAGAACTATAAAGCAGTGCTGTGATCAAATCATGGCTAAATGTTTGTGTTGATATTTAATCAGAGGTACCTGAGCCACTCCTTCATCCCAGGCACGGATAACTTCCCCCTTGCCGATCTTGAATTTGAAGGGCTTGCCTCGGTCCCGAGACGAGTCAAACGTGTGACCGTTCGTCAGAGATCCTGACGTGTAAATAAAAGAAGAGCCTCAATGAAACGCAATAAACGTTAGATGGAAATGCCACAAACGCGCGCCATGGCGGCACACGGACAGAGCCTGAAACATGCAAAAAAGGAAGAGCGCTTAATAACGGACTCTGGGCGGGTCCACTCTGTGTGTGTGTGTCTCTCTCTCGCTCCCTCTTTTTTCTCTCCCACACACACACACCCCTAATCTGACAGTTTCGTCATTAAAATGACTGCTCAAGCCATGATCGTTTTACATCAATGAGTTCGGTGATAATGAAAAAAAAAAATCAGGGCTTACGGTTCATTGAAAAAAGGCGTTTGAAGTGAAAATGCATGTTGTGGCTAATTAACAATAGTACATGCAGTCAGATTCCTACCTAAATTAACGCTGCATTAACATTTAATAGCCACCCGAAGTGACATTTAATCCCCCGTTATTATCCATTTCCATCTCCTGATAAAAAAAAGCCGGCCTATTGTTAATGCAGCATCCTGTCGGGATTAGCATCGAGGCTAACGGAATTTTCACCACAAGTTCAAGTTAAGAGAGAATTAACACCACCGACCTTACATTATATCTTACCTTGTTTTTTGTTTTTTTTATAAAATGATTATTACCATTTACTTACCGACATAGTGCACAATGCAAGTCTGTCCTTTTTTGGGGAAAGTGCTTCCTGCAAAAGAAAGAATTGAAATGAAAAAAAAAAAATCAACCCCTGCGCTAATTCAGGTCTGCTCTTGCTAGCTAGCTAGGCGTTTAGCCGTTCGGCTAATGCTAACCCAGCCGCGGTGAAGAAAACCTCAAATGAGTGAAAACTACTGGCTAGAATACACTGAGTTAATGAGGCATTCACGTTTGTGCAGCGTAAAAACGAGCGAGAACGCGCTTGCGGGTGTTTTACCGTCTCCTGGTGTTATGGTTTCGACCTCGACTCCCATCCTGGCGCGGTGTTTATCGGTCTTGACTCTCGGCACAAAATGCGCTCTGTAATCAAGATTCTGGATATAAAGGTCCTCTCTGAGTTATAGCGATCTACCGCCCCTAGTGGACAAAAACGGGAAGTTCATTTCCCATTAAAATAACGGGTAAACAAAACGATAAATGTGCAGTCACACGCCTTGATTTAATTACTGCTCTTCCTTTCCAAGCACAAATCAGACACGACTGTATTATACAACAGCACTTGATCAAAGCGTGTGTTCAATCGAAGTCAAAAGCTCAAATTTCCTTTTCGGGATCAATAAAAGTACAGTACATCCATTTATACTGTATGTCCAAAAGTAAATGGATACCTAACCTTCACCCATATGTGCTTTATAAACATTCATTCCCATTTGCTGTTATAATAACCTCATTCTTCAGCAAAGGCATGTTCATTCAGCCACAAGAGCCGTAGTGAGGTCAGGCACTGGTGTCATCAATTCATCCATCCATCCATCTATCCGCCCATCTATCTACAGAGCTGACGCAAAGTTTTCAGACCCCTTTAAGTTTTCCACATTTTGTTATGTTTTACACTCATTTTAAAATGGATTCAAATTGGGTTCAGTTCTGGATTCTGACTGCGCTTCTCCTTTCACAGCGTTGTTCTGAAGCCACTCCTGTGTTTTCTTGGCATTATGCTTTGGGTCATGGTCTTGTTGAACTTTAAACCTTCATCCCAGTCTGAGATCCTGAGAATTTTTTTTTTTTTTTTTTTACTTAGGATAGCTTTTTTTTCTTTTCGTCTGCATCAATTTTCCCTCTATACTAACTAATCTCCCAGTCACAGTCACTTGAAAACATACCCACAGCATGATGCTGCCACCACCATCTATCCATCCATCTATAACTATAGCTCATATACATGGTGTACTGTTGAGGCGTTACCATTTATTCTGTGGTCGCATGTGGTTCGGGATGTAGCTAGTGTTCCCATATGTAATGAAATAAAAAGTGTAAAGTCACTTGTATGAAGATGGTGCAAAACCAAATACTGACTAATAAAATACTCACACTGGAGCATTAATTATCTTACAGATTTTTTTTACAGAAATCTTCTGCAAATTAACAATAAAAAAATGTCTTTCTTAATTAGCAGCAAGTTTATTTATTATTAGCCTTAGATTTTTTTATTATTATTATTAGCCTTAGATTATGTGAAGTGTTTGCCAAACTAGACCTTTTGAATTAGTCGTCATTTAAGCAATATTACAGTGCTTTTGTAATGAATATCAGCATGGCTGTGGGTTAGTTGTTGATATTCAGTCCAGCAGCATGGTTGCCAGTGCGATACTGCTTAAATTTAGCAGTTCTATTAGGGTTAATTAAAGTAGCGTAATTAACATTTCAGACATGATATAGGTAAACATTTGTTGTATTTTTTCTCCAACAAAAATAGTTCCCCAAGATACCACAGCTGGATAGCTGGATATTGCATGAGTGAAATATAACATTGGGTTCTGTGAGGCAAGGACAGGAATCTAAGGCTACAGGGGGCACAAGCTCACTGAAACTGAACAGTAAGGGGGCTTTCCAACATCGGATTTAATCTCAAACTGATTTGATTTCCAGATAGAAGAAAATCGAATAGCCTTCCTCAAGAAGTTTGTTAGAGTTTGATACAGTATGTCATGTGTGGGAGAAAACTTAGGTGTATATATATATAAAATGTAACATGCTCTAAATCTTAAAATGACTTCTCCAACTTAAAAAAAAACACTGTTGCAGATTGTAAGTCATTTGAAGGTGGGTTGGAGTGGTGTGTAGGTGGTTTGTGCTTCTTCGTAATGGGTTATAGAGTACAAAAATATGCTTTGTTGACATAAATATGTGTTGACATAAATAGGTTTGAGCTGTCACTACTGGAATGCTTATAAAAAAAAAAAACTCAGGATGTGTAGCAAATACAGTAAAATGGCTAAATCGAACCCTGCGCACTAAACTAACAAAAAGTATGCTTTAATAGATACTACACTGCATATTGTGATGGAAGCTTCATAGCTTCTGTAGTCCCAGTTATTAACAAGTCTTGACAATACATAGCCAATTTTCAGTTGTAGTAGGTAGGCTACTCTGTAGGGGAATAGTATAAATTCCTAGGCAATTAGTAACAGTTCAGCATTTCACCACGTTTGGAATGCTATGTAGCAGAGTCATTGGTGAGTACATCGTAATCACAAGTACATTGTACCACTTTACTGCTAATGCTTAACCAATACTTTGGTGATTTATAGCATGTGATGTCACAGAACCATCAAGAATTTGAATTTGAGACAGTTTAGCATGCTCTAGCAAAAGCTTCAGGAAAGCGCGAAATTCCCCTTAAAAACGGCAGGAAATAATCAAATGGTACAGATGTTCCTAATAAAGTGGCTAGTGAGTGTGTATACAATTCTGTTACTCATTTTTGCCATAATAATGATTAAAATGTGTCACATTTCTGTACATATTATAATAAATGAAAACTAAACGTTATATGAGGTTCAACTCGGCTGATTAGCAATCCATTTACACCCATGTAACTGCTGCTCTCGTAGAGCATGGTTCACTCCTCTTCAGTGAAGACCGATGTGTACTAATCTGAGATCTAGTTAAATTGCGTTTTGACCTCCATTTTGTTTTATAAAATGGTGCCTCTGAAGTGCAGCCTGTGCTAGCGTTACAATCGGCAGGGCCTGTCCTAGCAATGCAGTCCTTTTGCACGGGCGTTGAAGAAAAACACCTCAGCTGGGAGGAAGGAGTTTTCACTCTGGATTTAGAAGATATTGTACTAGTCTTCAATTTAAAGCTGCTCCTCGTAGACACGTGTCTCTGTAGTTTGACGTCATCTTTATTTGGAAGCATCCCAGACTTGGCTCTGTGTAAATAAGGAAAGAAAATGTAGCTTTTCAGCTTGAATTAAGGCACAGCTAAGTATTAAATATTTGATTAAAGAAATACTCCTGCAACAACAAATCTCTATTAATCATATCTGTATTCTGTGTCTAATTATAGTGACTAATTATGTAAGTCAGTTCTAGTGGAAATCTCAGAGCATTTGTTGAGGCAGCCCAGAAGTGTGTAAAATTCATTCATTCATTCATTTATCTTCTACACCGATTATCCTTTGGGCACAAGGCAGGGTACACCATGGGTAGGGTGCTAATCCATCACAGGACACAGACACAATGGACAAATAAGCCTAATCTGCATGGCTTTGGACTGTGGGAGGAAACCCACCAAGCACGGGGAGATCATTCAAACCTCACGTACACAGACCTGAGGCGGGAATCGAACCCTCGACCCCAAAGGTGCGAAGCCACAGTGCTAACCACTAGTCCACTGTGCCGCCTGCTTGTGTGGATGTCTGAATAAATTTTTCATGAAATGGAACTGTTTGTTCCAGACAGATTTGTGCTTATTTGTTAATAGGAACAACACTTATTTTTGTAATATACCACAATATACTTACAATATGCTTAAAACTGGTCAAAATGCGACAAGAGCAATTTTGGTAAGATTTCCGCTTGTCCTTGTCTCATCATAAGATCGTTATTGTTAAAAGTTATAGTTTTAAAATTGTGTCAATGCCTAGAAATCGTCACCCTCTCCCAGAAACACTCTTTCACAATTTGAATCCTGGAACATGCCTGTGTCAGCAGGCAAGAAAACCTCCATTGAGTCATTCAGTACACATGGGTCGGCAGCTGACTTCATTTTGTTGCTACATAACGTCTAGTCTAGACCCGACCATCTGAAGCAAGCGCAGATCATAACACTGCCTCCAAAGTCTTGTACACTGGCCACTATGCATGATGGGTGCATTGCTTCATGCACTTACCTTCTTACCCAGACACTTCCATTGCTCTGAAATAGGGTCAATCAGAACTCATCAGACCACATGATCTTGTTCTGTTTTTGCTTGCCAACATAAATCTAAATGTATGGTAGCTGGCTAATTTTACCCTTCAGTAACTTCCATTATATAACTGTGCTTTACGTCTAATCAGCAAGATAAGTGTCTCACCCAAAAACACTGTTTTCACCACTTTATGCGAATTGATGGCTAGTATTTCTGTTCTGTCCATCTTGGAAACATGTGTGGACTGTATCTCTGTTCCAGTATTTGAGCTTTTCCATATAAACCGTCTCTGACGTAGAAGCATAATCATAACCCATCTTACCTCATTTGATGCTGGCCTTGTTGGATCTGCTGCCGCTGCATTTCATTGATTGGGTAGAGATAGAAGAAGACCAGACCCACCAGCAGTAGGATGATGGGAATCGGTGCCAAAAGCAGGCGTAATGCCAAGACGACTCCTCCGCTGTGGCTGCAAGCTCCTGTTTTATAACCTGTCAGGCTTTAAGGAACAGAATATGAAATGTAACACTGTAGTTTCACTCATGCAGGTATTTTCCCACTACCTAAAAGGACAGTATGGGAATTATATGGAAAAAAAACCCCACACACAACCTGGAAGAATTCATGTTTCCATTCGTTGAATGGAAGGAGTTTATTGTGTTTAGTGTACTGAGGAATACTGGTACACTTACTGTACTTGAGCCTCACTAAAATGGAAAAAGTGCTGTCCCTTTAAAGGAGCCCGCTACAGTTCTGCACTTTTTGTGTGTGTGTGTGTGTGTGAGGGAGAGAGAGAAAGGTGACTCACTGTAGTATCATGGTGGAGATGCCAGCAGAGAGACCTCCTCCGAGCTTGTTGCAGAAGCAGTAGCAGGAGAAAAACAGTGGCTCCATCGCCATGCAGCAAGGATTCGCAAGCATAAACTCATCCACCACGTCTGGCAACATAGACCTCACAAACATACACAATATTCATCTTCATTATATCAGTTTCTTTATTTCTCAAATGTCTATCCTCTATTACAAAATCAAGGCTAGAGTCACGTGATGACAAGTTGGGAAATGGCAGCACGCTAGAGCACGGCTCTGGATACCCACCAGTAATTACATTACT
>JAOVVA010000036.1:4415853-4452626 GCA_028565275.1 Leiocassis micropogon | reverse complement strand
TTGCAGCCTTAGAGAAATATGGTTTTGGTTCAGGTTTTGTGAAGTGGGTTAAAATTCTCTACTCCAACCCTAAAGCAAAATCAAGGCTAAATAACTCAGTATGTAACAGAGAATCTAAAAACATGTACTCCTCTGCTTAAAATCCATAATTAAGATTTTTAACCACGCATTAAGGTTCACTGGGTAATTTTTTAATATCCAAACTACATTTTTATTAAGTCAAGGCAACCCATTCAACATTACATGAATAGAAGTGGTAAATGATTAAAACTGCTCTGGTTAAAAAGATGATTCAAGTCAATTTAAGTAGTTAGATCTAGGCTTTTGAGAATTTTACGCACCATGGTAACAAGAAAAGTGTAGCCACGCTGGTGCCAACCAGAATGCACATGATCATGTAGACGGGGAAGTTGTCTGAGACAGATGCTAGGACTATGACGACAGGAATAAAAAGCTGTTGAAAGACAAAAAAAAAAAACATCAGGGACAGGCATACTGTACGTCACATATGTCCAAACAGGAATAAATAAATGAAAGAGAAAAATAAATGAATAAACACATGGTCAAAAAGAAAAAGAATCAGAACAACCACTGCACTATTATTAACCACCTCTCCTTCTTTTAATGATCACTCCACTTCGTCATAATCAAAGGGATTGAACTCACGGGTATGCCGATAAAAAGAGTACTCTTCTTTCCCAACCTCAGTAGAATCATCTGCCACATGGGCACTGATACTGTAGCTGAAACCTAAACACCAAACTATACCATGTTACAATGTATACAATTTATATCCCTTTCATTTTTTTCATGATAACTCAATTGGAATCACTGTTTCAATAATTTCAGTTTAAAGTATTTATACAGTACATCCCCATAAACAGTAGTTGACAAGACATTATAGACTATTATGTAATATTAAAATAATTAGAGGGTGTGTTCAAGTCAAATAGGGACTTGTGATAAAAATTTCTTATGAATGAAGGCGTAAAAACAATTACAGAAGACTTCAAGCAAAGTATGGTGATAAGACTGTTAGTCACGGTAAAACATCTGAATAGTGTAAATGCCGCATCCCGGTCAAGGTAGCTCGGACCCCACTACAATTTTTTCAGTGAACATTCAGAGTGGTGTGGAACCCCAGATCTTTGACAATTGATGGAAAACTGGTCTAACTTGCAGAAGAGACGCATCTGTCTCTGGGAACCCCATACAGTCCTGAACTCATTAAAGGAGTTCCTGGGAGGCCAGTGTATCAGAAGTGAATCAGGGAGTCCGATTATGGCTCCTGCGCACTGATAAATATTTTTACCTTGATGCTATCCAAGCACTAGTAAAACGCTGGGATTAGTGCATTACTGTATTAGGTGATTATATAGAGAAATAAACATAATTTTTACTGTAGTTTTTATGCATTTAACATAGTTTTTACCAAAAGTCCTGGTTTGACTTGAACATCCCTCATACTATTAATTTAATTATTCATAGACTCAATCACCCACACTTGTACATGCCTCATGTAATTTCATCACAGGTCCTCCAGGACTAACGTCTCTCAAACCTTTACGGCTTGTTTCCACGTGCTATCCAGTTACTTAACTGCCCATGATCTCCCTTACTGATTTTCTGCACCTCAACATTGTTGCACTGCAGTTTGCACACACTGAAGCCATATGTTATATTGGCTTGTCTCTTGCTGGTCTCTGTGTAATGATAGATTGATGATCAGACTGTTGTGGGCTATATATTTCTTTGCTTAGAACATCAGGTTCTCATTAAGATTTCCAAGTATTAGACAGCTCTCTACTTCTTAAAAGATGGGTTTGGCTTAGAAACCTGTGAGAGAGGGGAAACCTTCTCGATTTAGGAGTTTTAATGATAAACGATGTTTAGAATTCCAGTAACATTCCTTTCCACTCTATGGCGATCCATCACCCAACCAGTATCTGCTGATTGGTGGTTGTATTAGCAATTATTACAAATACTTACAATACAATGTGTGTGCAATAAAACAGTCAATGAGTGGGCATCAAGATAGGTTAACAACTGCATAAATGGATTACCTTAAGATTATGCACTGTACTAAAGTAAGAATAGTTTAATGACACTTACCAGTATAGCCAATATTAGATATTGGAAATGAGCTCCCAATCCTGCCACATGGATGCAGAACAAAGTAAAGTTTCCTAAAGCCATCTGAATTGTGACAGTCCCAGGAAAGGTAAAAAAGAGTTTGCATATGAGGTACATATTATGCATAATAATGAAGTTGGAAATTATAAATAATACTGAAAAATATATATTTTGGAAAAGAAATTTTTTTAATGCAAGCTTCTTTGTGGCAATAAAAGTGGGGGGGAAAACAGAAAAGTATTCATTCTATCATGAGTAGATTGCAAGTTTGGCCAAACTTTCCCATTGTGTGAGGAATATGGGTAATAAAAGAGGGCAACCGTGAGGTCATGCATGTGGAAGGGGCGGATAGCGCTTTCCTGTGCATGGATATGACATTCGTGTTAGCATTCATCCTCCTCTAATATTACCTATTGTGTGATAAGGAAGAGCCGATTGGTGTGTAAGAATTGTAAGGTGACCAATATGAGGAGAAAGTTTCGAGGTTCAAAGATTTGCCCAACGCTGTAGTGTTGTAATCTACTCTTTGGATATTCCTATTGAATCTGATGTGTAGTTGGTGTCATGGTATTAAGCCATTATTCTTAAATGCTAACACCACTAAATCGGTTGCAAAGGTTTACTTATTACACTACCAGTTAAAAGTTTGGACCCACCTTCTAATTCCGTGGGGTTTGAAGGCCAAATATTAAACTATGCAATAATCTCCTTTGAACAGTTGATGCTGAGATGTGTCTGCTACTTACGCTCTGTAAAGCCTTCATAATGGCTCTAATCTGAGGTGCTGTTTGTTAGTTGGTGATTTATGAGGCTGGTAACTCTAAATGAACTTCTTCTTTGCAGCAGAGGTATGAGGTTCTGCAAGAACTATTCCAGAAAGGCTGACCTTCATGTCTTAAAATAACAACAGACTGTCGTTGTTACTTAATTACCTAATGCCATATGTGTTATTTCATAGTTTTCTCCGGTAATCTCCAGTTTTGTTCCAGGATGTAGAACATAAATCCAAAATAAAAAAAACATTGAATTAGGTGTGTCCAAACATTTGACTATATACAGTATATAGTCAAATGTTTGGACACACCTTCTTTTGAATACTGTATGTTCAAATATATATACATTTGAACATACAGTATATCATACTGTATATCTTAGAATCCTTTCACTGAACAGCTTATACAATTCCATACATGATGGGCTACAACTATGATCTCGATCTGCTTGTGCAAAATTCCCTAACCTGGAAAGCAAGAGAGGTAAACAGGAAGCCGAGCACCAGGCGCTGATACGAGACGTGTCCGATCAGTTTCTTCACATCCGCAAGGTATGATGAGCTCCTCTCTATCCGAATGCCTGCAGGCGTTAAAGGAGCAGAGTTTATACAGGCGAAACAAGCATCCACCTTTAACACAGACCGAAACTGCGCAGGAAGAATAAGGAGCTGGTCTGGTCGGTTTGCATGAAAGAATTACCTGCGAGACATTGTCAGAGAGAGAGTAGACTGAAATACCTTGATGCTGTGAATAGCATACTCACCACTTTTTTCTCTCACTCCCAGAAAGAGCACCATAGAGCAGAGGAAGAAAAGAGCACCCATGATCAGAGCTGAAGTCATGAAGGCTTCTCGCTGACGACACATATACACACACATACTTACTGTACTTACTGGGCTGTCGGTTTATTAGGTACAGTATTACTGTAGGTAGACTACATAGACGTAAAAATATACATTATTTTTAAGTATGTTAACAGTTACTGTACTCTCAGGCCATGTATTGCTATGAACAATTTGTCAATGCGTGGGAAGTGATGACAATAGGACCACAGTACCACAGAAGCAATGCATATTATCTGTGCATGTTAGCATATTAGATTGCTGTGGATTTTAAAACATCTAAATGTCACTCCACCAACTCAGAATATGTATCCTGCAGCAGTGCCGACCAACTAATGAATCATGGGTAACAACTTCTGTGCGTGGATAAAAATGAGCTATAGTCTCTTATACCATTGCACATCTGATTGATGTATTTTCTATAAGAAGTAGCTGAAACAGCAATTCTGACTGTGAGGTTTATAATTAATACACTTGTTCATTCGGCACTTATTTAGCAGATGCAAAATTGTTGATATGGTGAAGCTTGTTGTGAGGAGATGTTTTTTTCTCCAGCGTCAGCGCTTTAGCAATCAGAGAAAAAAAACTAAAAAAAAGTCTAAGGAATGGCTTTGTAGCTTCTCAATAATACAACAAATTTAAGAGCAAGAAACAGACTCTGTTAAGGGAACAACTGTGTATAGGAGCTATGAGGAGGTATGTCCTTCCTCAGATGCCTTAAAACCTGACAGCAGAATTTGCTATTGACGGTCTGGACCCTGGGGACGAATTCTCAACGCACAATGCCGCGAATGAGAAAAAGACTATGATTAATGTAAGTACTTGTTTGAGCAAGGATACATGATCCTTGAGATGTAGGACGGGTCATCCACGGCATGCTGACAGAGTTCAGACTTTGACACAATGTTACTTCTGCTCCTGGATTAGAACTTCAAAGATCTTCCTGATCTCTCGTCGTCTTCCATTCATGTTCTTCCGACCTTGAAGCGTGCATGCCACTCAAGACTCCTCAAATGACTCATTGCAGCATCACTATAAACCTGCTGAATATAATGTCAAATATCTCTGTGGCAGATTTGCCCAGTTTCACGCAGAATTTCACTTTGTTCGGTCATACACTTCTCCCCGAATACGCCAACCCCACTAAGATAATCCTTCCTGTGATTTTTATTTGCAGCATGACTGGCTAATCGAGAGGATAAGGCTTACGACCTTGTATTTAAAGTTTATACAGTAGTTAGCTATGAAGTACATGCAAGTGTTATTTTGCAAATGTTGCTACCAAGGAAACCAGAAAAACCTGCAGGAAGCCAAATAGAAACTCACTCACTCACTCATCGTCTATACCGCTTTATCTTGTATTCAAGGTCGCGGGCGGCCTGGAGCCTATCCCAGGAGACTTGGGGGTACACCATGGACAGGGTTCCAATCTATCGCAGTGCACATGCACATACACACACTCACACACTATGGACAATTTGGAAACACCAATTAGCCTAACCTGCAGGTCTTTGGACTGTGGGAGGAAACCGGAGTACCCGGAGGAAACCCACCAAGCACGTGGAGAACATGCAAACTCCAAGCACACAGAGACGGGAATCGAGCTTGGCCGGGAATCAAATCCAAACCCTTGAGGTGCAAGGTGGCAGTGCTAACCACTACACCATCGTGCCGCCCCAAATAAAAACGGACTATGAAAATAGATAAAAACTGGCTACGAGTGTGTACAACGTCAGGACAGTCTACAGTGGCAAATTCAACATAACAATAAATGGACTCTGATAAACACATCAAATGCAACTATACTATATGATAAAGGACATAATAGGTTTGTCATGTGAACATGTTAGACTGAAGTGCTTAATGGATATGGCGGTGTGTTCAATAGCTATACCGTGTTCTGTAGTGAAGAAACAGAGGGAGATGGGGTGCTGTATGTGAGCTCATCATTATAGTCAACGCAGGAGTTCTCTCTTTCAGTGGTGTACACTCTTAACACCTGCCCCTGCATCACAGCAGCCAGCAGCATTGACAACACCTCCGCACTCATTCCTGTGAGAGACAGAGAGGTGGAGAGAGAGAGGGGGAGGGAGAGAGAGATGCATGCTGATATACTACGGAGATTCCCCCTTCTTTTAACCATTTCATTCTATTGGTTATAGGTTATCCTAAACCATAATCTCAAACACAAGTTCCACGCAATGTAAAAAATACTCTTACTGTAGGCTGTGGCTGAATCTCTGTCCCTCTTGCTTCCTCCGAGAAACATATTAAGTGATGTATATGGGACATGATAGCACTGTTGAGACAATGAGATGTGATTAACAGAGCAATAAGGGGTCGGAATGTTAGAAATAAAAGTTTAGGCTGCAGATGAGGAATAAAAAAAGACCAAACATATTGTTCCATCCATCCATCTAGGAACCTCTGTGGCCCAACTAGGTACCATGGAGGCCAATGGTGATTGGTACCATTGCATTTCTTCCCATTTTACGACCGTGGTAGGACCTCTGGTCTACATTCACACTCGAATTTACAAACTATGGGCAATTTGGGAATGCCAATTAGCCTAATCTGCATATCTTTGCACTGTGGGAGGAAACCCACGAAGCATATAAAGGTGCTAACCATTAAGCCTTTGTACTGTCTTAACATATTGTTACATGAAAAAAAAAAAATCAATCAATGATTGATTGATTTGATAGGGACAACCAAATTTCACTATCACCACACCTTTTGGCTTTTTAAACTTAAAAGAATTGTATGACTTTGAAAATTTTAAGGTATACTTTTACGTCTGACTGTTACAAACCATTGACACTGGCGACTCCTTCCAACAATGCTATATATCTAAAAGGGGTTTCATTATTAGAGGACAAACTCAATACAATTCAATTTTATTCGTATGGTGCTTTTAACAATTGACATTGTCACAAAGCAGCTTTGCACAAACAGAAAATTATATATATATTAGGAAATGGACACACAAACCCCTTGGGCATGACTGAGGATCCTGCTGTTGTCAGAGCTAGGAATAGCCAGGAATAAAATATTTACAAGGGCAGGGCACCTTCACCGCTTTCTTTATTCTGTTTCACTATCCATGTTCATTAAAGCTATTAAAGATTAACTCATAATAAAATGAAGTAGAGAAGGTCATACACTCATTAAAGTCTGGAAGAGACAGCTGATGATGAGGTACCAAGGCACACCAACTGAGGAGCTGTCTGCAGTATGTGGGATGAACCAAAGGAAGATGTAAGACAGAATGCCCAGCGGCATGGACAAAACTGACCTGAGGAACGCATGAGACTGTTATAACATGAACACAGCTCAGATACTACTAAAACAAAAAATAGTAGGTTCCATGCACAAAATTGTTGAAAACCAAATTTGTTATTCTCCTTCTCCACCCACCAAGGGAGGAGCTTGCCTATCGGGGTCGGCCCACTCCTGCTCACCAGGTACCCAACGAGAGGGTCAGTTATTGCGTCCCACACACGAGTGGTGAACAAGATCAAAGAGACAAAGAACGCCTCCATCTACAGAAAACACACACAAAGAAAATGAAATAAAAGCAATATATGTTATAGCTTTCCTGGGTACATTTGGCCATTATCAAAATGATCAAGTTTTAATGAATTCATTAAAATTTATTAATTAAATCGTACCCTATTTTTGAAATTAGGGCTAAGAGCTAAGAGCTATGTTACGATCTAATGTGGTGTGGGTCAAAAATATATGGGTAACTTTAAGATATGCATTGTACTGGTAATAGAAGCAACTGTTACTCTCTATTCTCTCTATTGTGTGTGTTTTCTCTCTATTTTTTTTATATTTTTTATTTGTCCCGTCCAGTCCAGTGTGCTGTGACGGTTAAATTGGACATATTTATTTTAATTCTGAACTATTTGTACATTCTTAAAAAAAATTTTATTTTTTTTTTTATTTCGCTTTGGACTTTACTATATAAATTCGGGGAATGTTTTTTGAAAAATGGTTTGCAGCTGCTTAATATAATGCCTAAGTAAACTAAAATGCATGTGACAATGACTGGAGTATAAAAGATTTTTGTTGTAGTTGCATTTACAATGTGATGAGTTACTCATACACTTTGTATCTAGGAATTCTGGGAGAAAAAAAAACAACTAACAAAAAAGTTTCACTACAAAAAAATTTGTTTTTTGATACATTTAGTATTCATTTAATCAGTTTATATTGTAACCACTAGCTATTAGTATTTTTAGCATGTTAAAAGAAGCAAATGATTACAGTGTCACCTATCATACCAGGTAAACTTTACCTTATTTTTACTTTTACTTTTGCTGATGTTCACCTACAGAAATCACCTACTGATTCAAACACAAAATGTAGTTTGAGGTGCAGAGTGTATGTTTTTTTTATGTTTTGTGATTCATACTTGTAATTTTAAATTAAAAGTTTGTTCTTGTGCACTAAGTATTAAAATTTTTGTTTTTGCCTTTTTGCATGAATATTCGTAGAATATTTCACTCATAGAATCAATGTGGGTGATTACGACAGACACAGACACTCAAGGGCTCATAAATATTTTAGTCAGGCTTGAGAAAGTAGTGAGGCTAAACGATACAGATTCTGCTCCTTTGAGACCTGGAGCAATTTGGAAAAGGTTATATGGGGTAAAGACTGTGAATCTTGTAGAGATTTCTCCGGAAATGGTTTATGACTTCAATTTCAACATAAGGCCAAGATATAAAACGTAAATTGTAACTAATTATAAAACCCTTTTCCCTGCTTAAAACAGTAAGTTCTATCAAGTTCTTTTTTTATCATGATAATGCATATGGGACCAAAGTAATATCACATGCTTTATATACTGTATGTAAGTTATTATTAAAGGTCTAGAAATGCCTTTAAATATTACAAACTGTATCTTTGGCACAATATCTATAGAACAATAAAAGTGCACTTATGTTGTTATTGGCAGGAATACATATGCATGGAATCATGTTGGTTTATAGTGTGCAAACAGGATATAAAAAAATAATGAGTTCTAAGATAATCAGTATCAAAGGAGGTAGTATCTCTAATATTATTAAATATTGTATTAGTTCGGAAAGCATGATCCGCACATATTCCACACCACTGTTGGACCTCATCATGCAGAATAAATGCTTTTAGCAGCTGTTCATAAATAATAAATGCAAAACCATTTCAGCCATTTCGGGAAGCAGTGATGTGAAAAATATTTTTTGGCAACAGAAAGTGAGATCGAATGTGGCTGTGTTATGAGAGAGGAAACTTCTTAAGTGAACCTTTGTGTTTTGAGCGTAAAAGAATGCTGAGAAGGGTCAGTGTTTGCATGGATACGTCTCTTACTTGTACTACATCCAGCAGAAATATCTGGAAGGACAAGCCCAGGGCAATATTAGTTGCCTGATATGGAATTCCTCCAAAAGCATAACATAACTTTGTGGCCAAAGGGATTCCTGCATTGTTCTAAAATGAGAAAAGAGTAAATGATAAAAGATGTATATTATTAAAATGTTTAAAAACCTTCCGGGTGTAACAATTTATCACATTAAGGATAACAAATTAAATGCTAAGAGCTTTTATACAAATCTATTAATAAACAAAACCCAAACTGAGTTTCCATTGCAGCGTTACATGTCATATTAGTAAGGTAAATTACTTCAACGTAGATTCCGTAAAATATATATATATTTTTTTTATTTCGGTTACATTATGACTTTAATTTTGAAATAGTTGGTTAGCATTAGTGTAGGGATTAGGGGTTATAAAGAGAAATTAAGAGAGTGTTTACACTCATAACCGTGTTCTCTTATTCTGCACAATCAAAAGTCCCGGTTTGATTTGAACACCCCACATGTTTTACTTTCTTCTCCACTACAATACGCAACATCTGTTGTTCCTTCTTACTTATGAATGAGGGGCGGGGCACGCCAATCAGGATACAGTGCATATTTTGTTGTTGGTTGCACCTATTACCCATGTCTACCTAGCAATGAAAGAACATTTCACACAAGATCTTTGCAACAGCTTTCAACACTGGGCAAATTGAAAAACTCTTAACTCTAACTCTCTACTTCACCTCCCACAGTCTTTTCCTTTGGATACTTGAGTAGATTTAAAGCCAGTACTTTTCTTTTTTACTTAAGCGGAAAGTGAAATGAAGGACTTTTATCTGGATTGTTTGTGCACCACTGACTAGGGTCACTTTAGTATAGCCAATCCAGCTACTGTACATGGTTTTGGAAACTCAAAAAAAAAAAAAGAAAAGTGGAACATGCAAAAATGTATATACTATTTTATTATTATTATTATTATTTATTTTCTCATTTTGAAGACAGAACAGTCAAACGAAGGTACTTGTTAGAATATGATACAAATAATATTTTCATGTTAATCTTCTACATTAATAGCTATACAACTTTAACTGGTTTGTTGATGGTTGGTTGGAAACAGTCTTACGCCTAGCTCTACCTTTAACTACAACGTTAATGCATTATTGTTTTCCGACTGTGGGAAATCACATAAATTAGAGGTAAAACCCATATCTATAAAAAAATAAATAAATAAATCCAGACACAACCAGAGAACCCGAGGCACTTACAAAAGGCTCTTCCTTTCTGCTTTTCTCATCTGGTTCAGCCACGGTGCAGGAAGAACTCACTTCTTTCCACGATTGGAGCTCATCCTGTAATGACTCAGCCAGGGTCATCCTGCTGCCACCTTTATTAACTGAATTTCGTGTCCTATAACTTTCTAATGGAAACTACTACATTCATTTCAATTTTCCAACTCGAGCTCTGATCCCATTTGTGTTTTTCCTATAGTTTAGTTCTTGAGACGAGTGAAATGTAAGAACTTGCGTGTTCACACCTGCTAATCCCTGAAACGCTGCCCAACCACAAACACTCTGGCCTGCCATAGGGCGAGATTTACAAAAGCCAGGAAATGTAATATTAAAACTCCCCGTCTTGAGCAGATTCTCTTTGGAATTTACGAGTTTTGCAGTTTCGTTTAGGTGTTTGATTATTTTGTGCTTTTCTCTTATACTTAAACACAATGCTAGAACGGTAAGAATGAATTCAGCACAATACCCAACTGGGTTGATTCAGAGAAAGGACAGAATAGAAAGGACTGGGTGTGTTCCCTTGCCGTTTCATGGACATGGAAAACAAAAGCTAGCATTAGACCCGTCTAAAAGCAGAGAATGTACCCTATCTACTCTGCTTTTCCTGTCCATAATCACAGGAAACAAGGAAAAAAAAATAATAAAGTCACCCCTGTTGAATTCCACTTCATGCCATTTTCACACCAGTTGCTGTCGATGAAAGCTCGATGAAAACTTTCACAGCAATCGCCTGAGTCACAATCATTCATTTTATTTATTTTAATCATGACAATCCGTCAGTCAACATGGATAAATCATCTGGGTATGAAAATACTCAGTTTAAAAGAACAAACTATTTGTAATACAGATCTGACATGGGTTACTGAGCGGAACAAGCCACACTAATCCCAACTCGGTTAACCTCAAAGTGAATGCCAGAAAGATATACTTTTTGGTGTTTATACATTAAAGGAGCTTTAAAGTTCTCATATTAATGGGAATAATCTATAAAAAAAAAATACTCATACACATACACTTTAACTTGAAGGTCCATGCTAAATATTAGCCACTTTTGTGCTGTCCTTGGCTTGGCGCATTCCATACAGCCACTTGATCACGCGTGCGTTTTTTTCTATGACTGAAACACCACAGCCGGGCTTCTCATCATTGGCTGCTTCTTCCTCATCTTCACCCCCCCCCCCTTCAGCGGTGCACTCCGATGCAGGAGCGCTAGCGCTGCGCAGACGTGAAATGGATGCAATGTCCGACCCGGGTGTCAGCTCGCCAAAGTCTGAAGGTTCAAGGCCACAGTAATTAAAGAAACGCTCGACTTCGGCACCAGCGCGGGAGAAACGGTCACTCACATCCGATTTGGAACGTGTAAGTGACCGTCGTTTCCTGGAGCAAACTGAGGACTTGTTGGTGACCGCAGGAGATGGAGGTGGGATGGGCCCTTGGGCTAAAATGGGAGATGTTTGTTCAGTTTGTTCTTTCGGGGATTTTTCAGGGGAAGGTAAGGCAGGAGAAAGGGGTTCGGTAGGGAATGAAGGTGAAGACTGAACAGGGCTTACATGGGACTTCACAGGACTGGACAGGTTCATGATGTCATGCCGGCTTTTGATCGGCTGAAGAGGCTGCGGTGGAGCGGAAGTTTGTGTGTACGGCCTGAGAAGCTGCAAAAGCTGCGAGTGGACGCGCTGCCCAGGTAGCTGTGCGCGGCACGGTTTTCTCATCTGCGGAGTCCCTAACTGGGGCTTCACATCAACTCGCCGTACTGTTACCGCATACGCAGAAGACCCGTTAGCAGCTAAGCCATCTCCTGATGTTTTCTTAAGTGGTGTTGGCGTTGAACCGGATTTGAAAAGAGACTCCTTGACCGAATTCAAAGCCGTCGAGGAAATTGGAGACGCACTGGCTGCAGAGGAAGCTTGCCTTTTTTCAAGGTTTTTCATTTGCAAACTATTCGATGGGGCAAGTGGATCACATACTCCATTAATCAGGCTATTCAGGTGTTCCAGGTTAAGAGGCGGGGCATCAGGTTTCGATGTGGTACGAGCAACTAGTTTGCGCATCGGTTGTGGTGCACCTGGCCGAGGCTCCCCGCTGTTGCCGGAGGGCATTAAGGGCTTCCGGATGATTGGCAGCTGCTTGTTGAGTGCCACTTGCTGGCTCTTAACATATTTTGCCTTGTCAGCCTCGAGGCGCTCCACAGCACTCGGCTTGCGCTGCCCTGAAGCGGAGTCTGCAGTTTCGGGCAGTCTGGCTAAACGCCTCGGAGACAGCCCAAGAGCATCCACAGACATACCGGTAGTTAACGGCTCCCTCTTCCTTCTGTCACTGGTTTGCATAAATGCAGGCAAGCAAGACCTGCAGGCAGTAGTGATGGGGTAACGTAGGTCTCTGTAGTCTATCTGTACCTGCACGAACAAAAACAGGAGATGAGGATTAACAACAGAATAAAATGAAGGTATGAGGAAAGATTTTTATCACTTCTAATTGAACACATTTCCATCATTTTCTGTGGTTTCATACTACACTAGTTCAAGCAGGCCACAGAAAAAAAAGAACATTTGCTAATGAAAATGTCTGTGTGTGAAGTTTGAAACCAACTTTTCTTAAATGAGTAACTTCATGCACCAGACTTGACTCATTGCTAAAACACGGTCTTGCGACAATGAAACTGCTATAGGGTTTGCTTAAAGATAGCGTGAGGTCACCTTGCACAAGAGGTGCCCACTGCACTCCTACGCACTAATCCACTTCACCACATGGGATAATGTACAGGTTGGAATTTTTTTTCTCTTTTTTTTCTACAAACCAATGATCTCCTTGGATCCACTTACAACAGTCTCTAGAGTTGAACGGAATGGTGGAAAAAAAAACAAACAAAAAAAACAAGTACATCCAGTGGGTAACAAAGTCTAATGGTCAAACTGGTTAGAGCTAACATGAAGGCTATGGTAACTCAATCACTTTTTATAACCATGATGAGCAGAAAAGCATCTCAAAGAGCACAATACAGTATGTAGAACCTTACGGCAGAGGATTATATCAGAGTCCACATGCTTATCCTAGATCCAAAGTGTATACATTTTTCCATGCTTAATAAAGTTTTTGTTTTTTTAAAGAAGATCCATGTACATGAACAGATGTGCAACACAACCAGGTTCTTTTACTGGCTCAGACATCTAGCAGGATAGTTAAATGTTATTATCTCACAGTTAAGACATTAATAATTGATTAAAAACACAAATTAAATTAAATTTGCAAAATTATGTTTGCACACAGGTCCTGCAGCTAAAAGTTTCCACATACACATTATATTCAATAATACGTCTTGGAATGCAAATATTGCAAGTCTGTTATTTGACTCACGACATGAGTCACAACAGGACCTCAGAGGTACCGTTAATCGACCTCGGGCTACTATGTATTTTTGTTGATGATTATGTTTGAGGTGTTTTTCAGAGCCAAAAGATTACTCGATGATTACCGGCATTACCTGATGTTTGTCACGCGGCTAAAACAGTACTCTAGCAACTGATAGCTTCTGTTCTGCTGATTATTTTCCTATGCGGTATGGTGTGGTGGACTCCGTAACTAATTCACAATGAAAAACGTAATAAGGATATTCATTTGCCTTTGATTTATTATAATGTTAGTATATCTACACTTAGATGTTTGATTGTTCCTGGATTTTTAGTGTTGGCGCTAGCATTAGCATTAGCTCATCTAGTGCTTCTGTTGCAAATAAAACAGTGCTACGGAATTCGTTGTGCTTTGCAACTTTATGAAGCAATGTGCAGGTAATGTTAACTAATTCTGACATTTCAAGCTTTCTAATCAATACCCAATCGTTGAATCCTAAATAGCGTAAAATGGAAAGCTGGTGCACTATGTAGGGCATTTAATCCCTTGTTCCGCACACCAAGTAGTGCCCTTGTTTATGGGGTAGAGAGGGATTTGGAATTCAGCCTTGTGTTAGACGCCAGTTAGCGTTGTAGCGTGAAACACAACACAGACGGTTCATAGTCGGTTCAGAACTACTTAGAAGCAATTGCTAAGGAGATAAAGTGTTGTCGAAGATGACATAACGTTATCAGATGTACTTTCTTGCTGAAAATGCTTCCAAGACTGGTTTTGTATGTGGGTTTTGGCACTGGCATCGGGTAAGCAACGTCCCTTTCGCTATCTGGAAGTGGGTGTGATCATGAGGACAGTCAATAAGAGGTCAATAAAAGAACCAATGCACAAACATACATGTACCTAGCCAGATGAGAATAATAATAATAAAAAGATTTTTGAAATAACTTACACACATGCGTACACACACACAAGCAGACAGCTTCACTTCCAAACACACATCTCTATATACATGAATGAATTCCAGAAATAAAACAAGGCCAGTCATGTCCGTTATCGACTGACTGCATGACACTAATCTTGCTTCACACCTAAAACGTGAACTCAGAAAGCAGGACTTATTAATATCACCTAGTGCACAACACCAGGAAAAATTCCTTTAATCAACCCACAGGACTGATGAACTTGAGAATGTAAAGTGCTCCCCGTACGTTACACCTACATGACAGGAAGGAATGCGGCGTGGGTTTCAGAAAGATGGAACATGATCCTGAGTCACAGAGCTCAGGCAGCTGAACTGAGAGCTTCATGTGTGTGGGTTGGTTAATAAATGCTAACTTCGTCTTTTTCTGTACAGCGACGAGGCTTCTCCTACTACGCGTTACAAGTGCCAGACACATGGTCAGGATGTTTACCGTTCCTTTAACGTTCAAGCCAAAGCTTCACCTGAGGACAAAGGGCAAAGTAAGCTTTCGCTTCTTCCCGCTCACCATCTGTGAACTGTGCCATCACATGGGCTCATTTGTCTTTCAGTGTTATTATCTCACTTAATCTTCATTGTAGAGGTCCCATCCCCCTCTCCACCATCTTCTCTCAGGCCTTCTTCCTTCTCTACTAAAAGGAAGATGGAATTATTCTAGCCATAATGTGATTTCCATGGACGATAAGGCTGGTAAATTCTGGATAGAGTTCACTGGAATGAGAAGACTTGCCTGTACATGAGTCTATGTGAATTACTAAAGTAAAAGTAAAAGGCAGAGTGCTGATAGATGGATCCTTACGATGTAAAGGCAGCACCATAAGCAATATAGTTTCAAAGTTTTTCGTATAGACTTTTTCAATGATCATGTCACTCATGAGCCAGAATTCGAGTTTGGACAGCACAGAGAAAAGAATCATCATGCTCACATATTCATACCATTACATAATCACTCATACACACCTATACAGACTCACCTGTGTGTGTGTGTGTGACAGGTTACAGATCCAAGGTCGTGTCCCAAACTCACACTCTTGCTGTGATACAAAAGAGACGCGAACAACTCCAACTGATCAAAGTTTGTGTGAGCGTGTGTGTGTGTGTGTGTGTTTAAGCATATGTGTGTATACCTGCACTGACAAGAAAAGCAGAACAAGGCAAACCTGTTTGTCTTTGTAGTCCTGCATTCACCCCGCCCCCCTGCGCCGTGTGTCCAATCAGACACTCCCGCCCACATCAGGAAGTGTTACAGGTCATGTGACCAGCTGAGGCCTTCCTCTGTGAGGAATCTCCATCTCTTCAACCCCTCCGCTCTTTGCCCGCAGTAGAAACGGGTCATGAAAACTAGTCCAATAACAAACTAATCAACTCAATAAACTAACCACATTTTAAAAAGAAGCAAGTGATTACATGCACAAACAAACAAATAAGTAAGTAAATAAATAAATACACAAACAAACTTAAATATGTTAATTCATTAAAAATAAGTAAGCAACTACAACTAAACTCAACAAATTAATAATAATCAAATCTACGTAGAAATAATAAATAAAGAAAAATAAAGAAAATTTGCAAACACAAACATAAATAAACATACGAGTAAATAAACAAAGAAACGAGCAGGTAACTTAAGAATAAACAAACAAACATGAATTTAAAAACATTAGCAACTGAAAAAACATGTAAACAAATGAACAAATAAAGAAACAGTATGTGAATTTATAAATCAATAACTGTAAATAAACAATAAAATAAGTTAGATAGATAGATAGATAGATAGATAGATAGATAGATATAAAATATGTAAGTAAATAAATAGATAAATTTAAATATTGTACAACAAGCAAGCTTATTAAAAATAAACAAATATTAATTAAATAAATAAAAAAATAGGCAACTGAATAAACATGTTAACAGATGAACAAATAAAGAAACAAGTATGTGAATTTATATATCACTCACTCCTGTATTCAGGGTCGCGGGGACCTGGAGCCTATCCCAGGAGGCTTAGGGCACGAGGCAGGGTACACCCTGGATGGGGTGCCAATCCATCACAGGGCACACACACATACACACACTCACACACTACAGGCAATTTGGGAACGCCAATTAGCCTAATCTGCAGGTCTTTGGGAGGAAACAGGAGTACCCAGAGGAAACCCACCAAGCACAGGAGAACATGCAAACTCCATGCACTCAGAGACAGGAATCGAACTCAGACCCTGGAGGTGCAAGGCGACAGTGCTAACCACTACACCATCATGCCGCCGAATTCATATATCAGTAATAGTAAATAAACAATAAAATATCTTAGAAGGTAAATATATAAATAGATAGATAGAAAGAAAGAAAGAAAAATATGTAAGATAGATAAAAATAAACAAGCAGATAGATAATAAATAAACAAATATTAATAAAAAATAGCAACTGAGGAAACATGTAAACAGAGAAAGAAATAAAGAATCAGTAAGTGAAGTTATATCAATAATAGTAAACTTTTTTTAGAAAATTAGTTAGTAGATAAACAATGTTTATCATGAAATAAATATATAGACTTTACTTTTATTTTTGAGGCAGAGGAAAGTCATTTGAGAGAGAGAGAAGGAGAGAAAGATCTTTCTCTGAAGTTTAGCTGCTGATCCGGCCTTTCCCCGTCACTGCGGTGGGACATCCTGGGCACTTTAGAAGTAATAGGTACTACTTTCCTTACCTCTAAAATCTGATTTGGATTGGACTACTGAAGTACATTTACATTTGATCTGAAACTTATTTAAAGGTCCAACCCTTTCACCTTCCCAGGTATTTCCTTGATGGTCCTGCTCAGCAACAGAAAGTGCTTTTTGGTAGCTTTATTTCTGAGAGTGTTTGGTTACACCTGAATAAAAGACTTACTGTTTGTTCTCAGCTGAATGAACTTTTTTCTTTTTTTCCTCCCGTCTCTGATCCTACCTGGGAAAATCCCTCTATACTTCTGGAAGTCATAAGACATACTTCCACCTATTGGCAATATGGCAACATTGAACCTGAATGGTTACAAAACACAGCCTGAGGTTTCTCCACCTTTAATGAGTAACTTACCAGGACGGAGTTTTATGGCCATTGTGAATAGAGCTGTGTGCAAACCCATGGAGGCGTGACTGTTAATGGTCTACTCAGCACTGCTGTGAAGCTCAGAAGAGCAGGGATTTACGGGAAATTCTGAGAAATAGGTCAAGGGGAATGAATGTATAACATTTTGCAATGGAGAATCTAGTCAGGGCAGAAACTGGGTGTGTAGAAAAGTGAAATAAGCCAATAAATAAAACAATATTTATTGTACTGGTGCAGAATAGCACTTAAATAAGAATAACTAAATATTTGTGGATCTTTAATGATATGTAGGATATACCGTTATATTTACAGTTTACATGTTGATACTGTACACCTACTGTATACTGTACTTCAGGAATGATAAAGACTTCGGCCCTCTCGCAGTTTTTCATCGACGGCTTCTTAGCTGTTTTTTATGTGAATGATTAGATGAGCTAATGACAATGACAAGTCACTCGAGAACCAAAAGAGGTGACTCTTATCAGTGAGGTGAGTCACATGGTCCGACTCAGTGAAAAGAACCGTAACTTACATCACAACTGTCTAGTTCTCTCACCTCAGACAGATCCTTTAACGGTGATTCAGGATCGACTGAAATTACTCAGTCAAAACAAATCCTGGACCTGAAATGATCTTTATCCTATATGGCAGCCACAATAAAAATATATGCTTTAATGCATACTACCAAGAAAGTATGCATACAGAAAAAAATGAGATTTTATTACCCTGATTTCGACTAAGTCAGCTGAGACGTTAACCATGTTGGGAATTTGCTATTTTTACTAAGTGTATTTTATATCTTTTAATGAAGTTTATTTTATATCTCCTTTTTCATTCAATATCTTTCCATTTAACCTTTTAATTATTTCAAGATTTTTTCCAAGACAATTCTTTTCATTGTTCTAATTTTAATGCTGCAAATCAAGGTCTGTGAATTTACCCTCTATGGTTCCTCATTCATCAAGTCATTTTTATATAATTTTTTTTAAATGCATAAAGTTAAAGGCACATTTCAATCATTTAAACATACAAATGTGCAAAAATACTTGTTTTCTATAAAAAATTGTTTCCTCATATCAGTGCTTATACAGCAAGTTACCAAATGCAATCCTCTGCTCGATTAAGGGTTAAAGTTTTCCTGTGTTAAAAAATCTGGAAATCCTTTGCAGTCAGCACTGTTTTATATACTACATAGCCTACTGTGTGCTTGATCAACCTCCTAAAAAAATAACTTAAGAAAGAAAAAGAAGCACGGATGTGACCTTTGCATCTACACACCATATGAGAAAATCACCCAGTACCTTTTGTTCTGGTTGTGTGAATGAAGTATGAAGTTCACAAATGACTGAAGTACAAATGGATGAATGTTCAAGTGGTTTATTTTATGCATAAAAAGTTACTTGAAATAAACTTGTTTTATTTTATCTGATAAAAAAAAAAGAGTGTTGTTAAAAAAAACAAAAACATACATATGTAAATCTATTTTCACAGGAGCGTAAAAGCGGAACCATCACCCGCAGGCGTGTGTAACAAGTATGAATGTGTGAATGTGTGTATTTTACAGCGTCTTCTGGTCAGCTCATCTCGATGGAAGATTCAGAAAGTGTAAATGTTCCTGTCATGCGTCAAGTTCAGCATGAAGAACTGTTTAAAACACTAAAGAGTCACAGGGTTACTGTCTTCACAAAGCACCTTCTGAATACTATCAAGTTGTTTGTAGGGAAAAAAAAAAAAAGCGAGTTTGGTTAAGCAGCAAAAAACCCAAATTACTTTGTTTACGTCTCTCAGGGCGCCTCGGGGGGGCTTCCAAACTCTGATCCAAACACGAGAAGCGTTATCATTTCCATGTTTACTCAATGTTCGTGTAATCATTGTGCAGATCTTCAACACAGAGCAATACCCAGACATCCTACGAACACACTATGTTTCCAGAACATTCTTCACGCCTGGCAGCTCTCTCTCGCTCTCTCTCCATGTGTTCCTCTCTGTGCATTTACTCTGCGTTCGAGAACAAAATGTCGTGCATCTGGCTTTTGAGATCGCAATCTTTCCTATTGTTTAAGATTCAAGAAAAGAAGCCGTTTTACCTGAAAGACTTCCTGCTAAAATTAGCTCATATGGTATAAAAGGTGTTAGCCTGATCTTTTCGCACAGATGAACACTGGGTTGGTGAACGTTTTTTTATGCTGAGAAAATATCAAGGTATGTGGTTGAAACTTTTTTCTAAACACCACACCAAAAAAAAAAAAAAAAACTTGAATATTTGTGGGTAAAAACAAACAAAGTGCTCCAATGAAACATTTAAGGTCTTTGCGTCATGGTGGCTTAGTGATTAGCATCGTCGCCTTGCACCTACAGGGTCCAGGTTCTGCTTTCATGTGCTTAGTGGGTTTCCTGCGGGTACTCCGGTTTCCTCCCACAGTCAAAAGACATGAAAATTAGGTCAACTGGCGCTCCCAAAATGCCTGTTATATGTGTATGTTCATGTGTGTGTGTGTGTGTGTGTGTGTGTGTGTGTGTGCTAATGTCCTGCAATGTATTGGCACCCCATGCAGGGTGTACCCCGCCTTGTGCCCTAAGTGGGATAGGCTCCAGGCCCCTCTGCGACCCTTTTTCAGATGATTACAGTGCCATAGCATTTTCTTAAACTCTAGCATATTAGAGTACAGTGTGTCTTAAGATTTTCCTGCTCAAACACACCATTTTGGCAAAAGACACAAGCTTTTGGTAAACCTGATGAATCAAACCAATAATGAAAGTCCATCTCAGGTAAAATCTTACTCGACAACCTGTCTTTTTTGTTTCTTTTTAATTAATGTCACACAAACTTGGACACACTGTGTCTAACAGTTCCGTGTCCTGATAAAGTTCTGCATATACACCGATCAGCCCTAACACTAACAACACTAATAACACTGGTTATCAGTCAAAGAATTCAATGTTGTTGTACGGGTGTCCAAACTCCCCAGATCTATTTGGTAAAACAAGTCTGATCCGTCGAGGCTCCACCTCACTGCTTACAGCTCTTAAAAGGATCTGCCGCTAACGTCCCGGTGCCAGACGCCACAGCACACCTTGGGGAGGTCTTGTGGAGTCATGTGTGGAGGAAACATTTTGTATCTTGAGGTCACTATTAAAATGTCAGCAATTTTTTGCATGCACGATGTTTAGACAGACTAAACCTAGAGACTCGCCTCTTTCAATAAAAAAAGTGTCCAGACGACTTATTCGATATTGTTTTTCCACAAAGTTGTGTTGTCCGAACCAGGTCGAGTGGACAAAAAAAAAAAAAAAAAAACCACAACACTAATCAATCCTTATACTATACTTCTCAGTTGTGTTTTATTATGCTGATAACTAGGGACGGGAAGCACCATGATGCCTAGATGCCGATTTGATTTGTATGCCGATTCAGTATATATCCTGATCTCCCAATACGATTTTATGTCCCGATTTTGTTACAGATCTAAACAAACTGTGCTGCCTGCCAATGTGTGATTAGTTTAGAGCTCACCACCTGCGGGATCATAGAGGAACTGCAATGTTTCACCGTCTCAAATGCAAGCATATGTAGATTCAAAATTCTTTGTAAAAAAAAAAATGGGCGGCAACGCAGCTTAGTGGTTAGCACTGTTGCTTAACACCTTCAGGTTTCAGGTTCGATTCCCACCTCGGGGTCTGTGTGCATGGAGTTTACATGTTCTCCCCGTGCTTGGTGGGCTTCCTCCACTGGGTTGTACAGTCCAAAAACATGCAGATTAGGTGTGTGTGTGTGTGTGTGTGTGTGTGTGTGTGTCCAGGGTGAACCCTGCCTCGTGCACTAAGTCTCCTGGGATAGGCTCCAGGCCCCCCCTATACAACCCTGTATACAGGATAAAGTGGCATATACGATGAGTGAGTGAGTGGTTTAAAAAAAAAAAAAAAAAAAAAGGATTTTGGAGTTGATACACAAATTGCCGCACAAAGCAATTCACAGACATTTGGACGCCTCCTCTTACATTTGCCTTGTAGCACCCGAAAAACAACTCTTGACGACAGGGGTAAGTGATGGAAGTCTAAGTGTTTAACTAGTAGTGTTTAAGCAGAAAAGTCGTGAGCTTTAAACCCTGACCACAGATCAGTCTTTGACGCTGCTTCCGTATTTACCTAGGTAAACCCTCAAACATTTCCTGAACATCAAAACAAAGTTGAAATTCCTCGATCGCTCTTTCTCTCAAGACAATATGCAGTTTTTGTCCTTGTCTTTGTCCTTCGCACTGAGACTTTCTGTCCTCCGTCTCCTCCTCCTCAGACTCCCGCGCTTGCTTTTGCCCTCCGTCTCCGCTCTCTCTCCTTCCCTCTCCCGTTCCCCCGACAACTGAGGAGGCAGAGGGATGCGCTGGCCGAGGAAGAAGCCCTCTTCTTCTGAGTCGGAGGAGGACGAGCAGGTCGAGCAGGAGTCCTCGTGTTTGTAGTGGGTGGAGTGGAGCGTCAGGCCGGACCTTCCGTCTCCAGGCGAGATGTTGGATGGTGGGCGTGAGGCGTGCTCTCGTTCTTCTCCCCTCCACTCCAGAGAATCTAGACGAGGTCTGTCGCGCCGGAAGTGTTTCTCAGTGCCCAGGTGGAGGGGGGAGTCTGAGACCAGGCGGCTTCGCCCAGGCGGGCTTGTGCACCCTTGGCGGAAACTGCGACGGTACGCACCGTCTAAGGAGAGGAAAAGATAATATTATTTGTGTAAACAAAGCTAAATTTCTTACTGACACTATTTTAATGCACCACATCACTCTTAGGTTAAAATGTCCACCAAGACAAGATATTCATAAAATCTGCCAAGCTTTATGGCATTTATCCATTTCTATTACCCAAAAGGTCCATCCGAGGAGGCATTCCTCCTTGACGGTGCAGTTTGTGTCGAAACCTTCCATCGGCTTCGTCTTCCTCGTCTTCCTGCTCTACCTCATCTTTGTCTTTCCTCCCAATTTCAACCGCAACATCATCCTCCACCTCATCGTCCTCCTCTACTGAATAGCTGGAGCTGATCGGCTCCCTGAAGCTGACCCTGGCTGTGCTGCTCCGCCCGAACTGGGCTGGAGGCGGAGAGGGGTGGGGCTCATCGGGTGGCGTCAGGATCGGTAGATCATCAGGGCCGATAAAGACAGGGGGTGGAGGTGGTGGGAAAAAGTCTGCATCTTCTGCCGCGTCAACTTCTGGTGAAGGGTGGGAATGAGACAGAATTCCTAAGAAAAACAGGAAAAGAATAAGTGTAACATATTTAAAACATTAAAAACAGTATGTATGTGTAAATTTTCATTATTTGCTGAAATGAGGTGAACTCACCCGAGCCGCTCTCCTGTCCCGCAGTGTCGTTTGCTGTCGAGGTTCCTCTGGAAGTACAGCTGGGTGGGAAGGACCCGAATTCGGCGTATCCGTTCAGCTCCACCGTGTACTCCAGCCCCGAGTGTGTGTCCATGTTTGAGTGGTCTCCGTTTGGCAGCGGCCCCCACCCGTTGCATACGCTAGGAGCATGTGAGCTTTGAGGTTGAATTTGTCCATATGGTGGAGGTGGAGGTGGAGGTGACGGGCTGCCATTTTGTACGTGGAAAAAGGATGTGTGCACGCCTAACAAACCAAGACAGGGCATGTTAGCATTCCACAACATCTGTAAGCACGGATAAAAACCACGACAACGGCATGACTTTTACTTTTTTATCAAAATGTAGGCCGGATGTTTCATTAACGTGAGCACTAACAAACCGGCACTGGTTATACTTCATACCTCTGCTTTCTGACAGAGGGGTTGATGTGGTGGCGGTAGAATGTTTAACAGTTCCGGTGGTGATGTTGCTGCCCTCTTGTGGCCGCAGAGGTGGATCGCGTTCTTGTATGAGTTTGTGCGAGGTCGACTTGCACTGCAGGGCCGAGTCGCAGGAGTCCGAGTTATTGGGGTCTTCCCCTAGAGAGCAGGATCGGGAACAGAAGATGAGCCCACCGCGGGGGAGGAAAGGTCTGCCCAGCAGGGGCAGCCGACAGCGGGCGCAGCAAAAACACACCTCGGATGCATGCCAGTGCTGCCCCTCGTACGTCATCTGTCCCTGGTCTATACCTGCAAATAAATCATGTTAACAATGTACATGTTAGCCAATATGATTACTGTAGAACTATATTATGTAACATCTTTGTATGAGGGGCGTTCAAGTCAAACCAGGACTTTTACTCTTTTGTGTTTACATGTCATGAGTGATTTACTTCTTAATTACTACAGCAATTATGCAAAAATTGCATTCTTTTTCAACTAATCAATGCTACATTATACTACATGGGGCGTTCAAGTCAAACCGGGACTTTTGGTTGCGCAGATTAACAGAACTTGGTTACACTTGGAACAGTGCTTGGATACGATCAAGATTTTCTCAGTATGCCGGGGCCGTGATCAGACTAACTGCTTCAAGTCATGGTCGCTACTAAAACTCTGTCCCCCCCAGCAACTCCTAAACAGGTTAGAGCGAGGCCAGGACTGTACAGTGGAACCTGTGTTCAGTTATTCCACATAATCAAAAGTCCCAGTTTGACTTGAACGTCCCTAGACAACATCCGAATGAAATTGCTTTTAAAGTCTGAAACCTTTACAGAAGAACAGCGTTGTTAACTTGCCATTACTTAATCATGTTCATATCTTGTATACACTAGGGGTGGGGCAGGGTGAGGGGGTAAGGGTGTGTTTCCATTCCTGAAGCTCCACAGCGTTACAGAGTTTAATTCCAGCTCTAATCCAACACAGCTGATCCGCTTCATCATGGGCGGACTCTGAATATTAGAGCCATGTGTGTATGTGGAAATAAACTCTACGCTGGTGGAATGAGGTTACCATCCCTAGTATTAAATATATTCAGCATAATCCCTGCATCATTTTATCACCCAGTGCTAATGTTTGTGCTCATCATGTGTGTGCATGAGCGGTGAGCGTGTTTACCGATGTGCTCCCCGCAGGTGTCGCAGTACTCTGCGTACAGCGACTCGTAGCAGGTACAGCAGTACGGCCGGCTCTCTCTCATGATGTAGCGCTGACCACCGAGCGCCGCCTCACACTCGAAGCAGCAGAAGTGCCTCATGTGCCAGTGTCGTCCCTCCGCCTCCGTGCACTCGTCCGCCAGAATGATCTAATCACAAAGAGAGGAGAGAGGGACAATGATAGGTGCTTAGAGTCACTTCAGGACGCTTGATAAAACACTGCTGCTGAGATGAATTAGGAGTTATTATGCGGTTAGGGAATTAGGGCTGACCTCATCACAGGCCTGACAGCGGGGTTTGATGCGCTCGGCGTGGTGACGACCGCAGTAGATATGGCCGTCCTGGTAGAAGTAGATGAGGTCGACTAGCAGCTCGGAGCAGGTGGCGCACTGAAAGCACTGAGGGTGCCAGCAGGCGCCATGACCCGCACGCGAGGCGAACACGGCTATATCTCCTCCGTAAATCTGCCTCCCACACTGAGGGGCGAAAGAAAGCAAACAAAAAAAGATGAACATTTAAAAAGCATCTACGATTTAAAGAACATACAGGCATGCAGAGGATAATGTGGACTTCCTCAAAGCATATGATTCCTGATCATCTCAGGGCTTTTAGTATCAAACTCTCAACAGTAAAAGTTTCAAAATATTTCAAAGACAAAAGTCTGAATTGTTTTATGAGAACCTATTCTGCAAAGTTCAAAAACATGCCATATTGCCACGTTTGTCCTTCTGCCATTTTTTTTGCGATGGCCTCGTGGGGTTAAACAAGTGAATTAGATTTTCCCCTTCTAATGACCTCATATGACCCGCAAAGTCTAATCCGAAGTTTAGGCTTCAGCTCTTCAATAAGCATCTCACTGTAACGAGCGCTGTTGACTGTTGAACCTTTTTCCTGATAATGTTCCAATACTGACATCTGAATCCCAGAAAACTGTAAGCATCAATTTTCCAATTGATGGTTGACTTTTGAACTTTTCCTCGGTCTGTGATTGAGTTTCTGTTCGTTTACCCTCAGAACACCAATTAACTTAATCTTTGGACTGTGGGAGGAAACCGGAGAAACTGGAGTACCCGGAGGAACCCACCAAACATGGGAGAACCACTACACCACCCTGCCACCCTCGTTATTATTATTTTTTAACATGTATATTTTCTCCTTGGGATCGTTCCCTTTCTCAGGGTCTCCAGATCGTTCTGTAATTAATTGGTACAGGTTTCATGCCGGATACCCTTCCTGCCACAACCCACCCATTTCTCCAGGCTTGCACTGATGATCCCCTGCATCACCAATGGCTGGGATTTTATATGGGTATAGGGTTAAAGGGTGGCAACCTCTTGATGGTGGGGCTCAGCGGAGGTGCTCTCCTTATATGAGGTCATAAATGGGGGAAAAAACTAATTGGCTTGTTTAAGCTTGTTTTTTGTTTGTATACGCACACTGGAGACCCATCTAAAAATGACTAAAAAGTGATTTTTGCGTAATTAGTTCACCTTTAAGTGATGCTGCTTCTTTTGCTTTGTGTCAAAGACTTTCTATACTCAAATACACCTTCGTCTCATAGAACACGTTTTAAAGCACTAACACATAGTGATAAGTGACGAGTGAATACATTCTCAGATTCATTCTGTAATTAGATTACATAACAAATCAGGGAAAAAAAAAAAAGAAAAAAAAATCAACTCGAGCCTGCTGTCTGAATGTAACCTGCACGCCGCAGCTGCAATTTGGTCTTAAGGTAGTAAACAATCCACAGAATGACTTCGCTCCTACTTGACACGACACTCCCACACTTTTAAGCGAAACGTGCCCTTGTAAATGTCATCGGCACAGCTTTATCACGACTTAAAAAAAAAAAAAAGGAAAAAAGGAACAGTAAAGCTGCTTTCTACCACTTAAGAAGTCAAAACAGTTTGTTTATGAACCGTGGAAATGACTCAAGCAGCTCTTAGGTTTGCTTTGTTCCTCCACCTTGGTGCAGATCAGGCAACTCTACGTGCGTTCTGCGAATCCATAAATCAAGACTAGAAGAAACAAAGCGTCGCTCCCAGGTTCTGACACACCCTCCCGGCACGAATTCATCAGCTAGGGTGCGTTCACAGGGCAACTGAACGTGGCACAAATCTTCAACGGCTGTGTTGCTGGAACTTGTGCCGTTTAAGGTCCTCGATCGTGTCTGATGATTGAAGGAGGTTTGGGTCTCTGTCGGCTAATGACGTGGTGGTCATGCTATCTAGCTTATAATTACACCTTGCGTATTCAATTTTCAATAATTGCTCAACAAAAAAAGTTCAATATTAGAAAGATATTAGATATTATCTCTCTCTGTCTGTCTCGGTTTACCTGTTGGCAGATGGCGCCGGTCATGGTGACAGGAAAGAGGCGTACGATTCCCCGCCCAAGGTTCTCCCTCTTCCTCTGCTGACTGAACAACCGCAGCTCCTTTTTCTCCTCCTCATCCAGAGAATTACAGTACTGCGGCTGCACAAACACACACACACACACAAAAAGTTCACCACACAAGTACACAAAAGTCATGCTGGTCAACAAAAGCATTTTCTTACATTTTCCTGATAAGCGTCATCAGAAGATTAATAACAGGATGCTTCTATTCCTTTTAAGATTTCAATATTTCTTTTATTACATTTTTTTTTTAAATGTGCAAATTCCTGAGATATAAAATCCGGATCCATCATGCGCAGGATAAAGCTCTTCCTGAAGATCAAAGAATGTTGCAATGTCGTCATTTGTATTACTTTGCATTTCATTTGCCTATTTGTGGCATGCGTGTTTGTTTCATTTGCATTAATTCATTTGGCTTCCTGTTCATCACATGTTGTAAAATTTGGAACTGGCGTCTCAGTCTGCAAATTTATTTATTTATTTAAGCAAATATCAGTATTTATCTGTGATGCATGACCTCAAGCACGCCCAGCTAATGAGCTCATCCTGCGCCCAGAGTCTCGATATACAGTATGAAAATATTTATAGTGAAAATGATATACGTGAAAATCATCACTAGAAGCAGACTGTTCTTCCAAAGTGCTTATTTAAAAGATAAAATAAGGACTGGATCAGCATACACAAACTGTCCACTTTATTAGGAACACCTTACCTTTTTCATACCTTTTTTGTCATACACCAGTGTGTATATATACACACACTGGTCAGTAGCTTCAAGAAAAAGAGCATTTCTGGTGATCCCGTCCAGAGTGTAGCCTCTGAGTGCGGTACTGTGCCTTACAGGGTGCCTTTCTGTTCACCACGGATGTGAAGAATGCTCGATCGAGGAGCTTGAACCAGCCCGGGCTTTCTCATCTGACCTCGCTCATCATGCCTGCCTGATCTAAACCTAGCTTGTCTATCATCAACACACTCAAAAGTCAACCGGATTACATTTTCTACTCGCTGTGAAGCTTGTCGTGATGATTAACTCAAGCTCTCTTGTGTGCGAAGGTGTTCCTAATGAAGTGTCAGTCTGCTGATTTAATCATTTGGAATGTAAATGGCACGGTGGCACTGGTGCAAATCACAAAATGAACCTCGAATTCTGAATTTGGTAATTAATGTAAAAAAAATAAAAATAAAGAAAGAAAAAAAAAAACCCTACGACCTCAATGCTTTTTTTTTTGCGTGATTAAATTCAATCATCAGCCCTGATTAATCCACAGAGAATCCTACTTAGCATGAATCCCAAGCAGATGTTCGATCAGGGTTTGGATTAAACCCAAGAATCGTGATGTAGAAGGTGATGCTGTGGGGTGAAGTGTAGAGCATTCTGACCTCACTGTCATGTGCTGGGAGCTGATGGAGAAGCTGTTTAATGCGATATCTTTCTCCGGGGCTGTTCACATAAGGGATCTTGTCCTCAGGAATACAGCCGAAGTACTGATATACCTGCAGACACAAAAGAATTTAGGAGAGCCGGACGCTGCACATAGCAACCAACACACCCACACACACACACATATACAGTACAGACACAATTTATTATTAATCACTGGGAGAAGGAGAAGAGTAATGGGAATGTTCAGCACACTGTAACATGAGGCGCCCGCCTCTGTCCACCCAGCCTGGCTCCGTGAAGTGTAACCTGAGCCCCGAGAACTCTGCACAATAGACAATACACACTCGCTGGCTCGGTTACTATAACAGTGTCAGACTGAAGAATGTTAGCAAGCAGACGCTTCGCTACACATCTTTCCTTGCCAGAGATTATTTAAATCTAATATCAGAATTGTACTGTACTGTACGTGTGTAAATTAGCTTTAAGGAAAGCGTTTGTTTTCTTATTTGCTGAAAAGCACAAATGTGTGAAAGTGTGTAAGCTTCATGCTTGATGCATAGGGAAGCAAGCTCGGGTTTAAGAAATGGACGACAACTAAAACTTTGTTAATGATCCCATATGAGGGGTGTACAAGTCTGTCTTCTGTGGAAAGTACCAGAACACACCTATAAGAGTCAAAACCTCCCTTTATTCCTCTTTATAATCCCCTGCTACACTAACACACGTATCCCAGCGATGCACTAGTGCTTACATACCATCAAGGTAGAAAGTTTTTCTAAGTGCGCCGAAGCCATGATCGGACTGCGTGCTTCACGTCTGAAACGCTGGCCTCCCAGGAACTCCTTTAATGACCCCAAAACATGGAAATCACTTATATGGTGGTCAGGACGGGGTGTGTGTGTGTGGCAATAACTCCCAGACGAGTTCCTGAACAGAACGCCTTTGCTGATCAAAACGGGTTTTTTTTTTGTTGTTGTTGTTTTTTTTTTATAAAAGGAAAGGGCCATTAAAGGAGTTCCCGGGAGGCCGGAGTTTCAGAAGTTAAGCAGGCAATCAGATCATGGCTCTGGCGTACTGAGAAAACTTTCTACCTTGTTGGTAGTCGAACACTGGTGAAACACTGAGATTAGTGCATTAGCATAGCAGGGGATTATATAGAGAAATAAAGATTCTTAGAAGTTTTTACTCTCATAACAGTGTTCTGTTATTCTGCACAATCACAAGTCCGGTTTTAATTTGAACAACCCCTCACAGGAGCAAAGATCATTACTTTTGGTTCTTTAAAGATGATGAAATTGGTTAAATATCTGGTTTATCGTAACCGTATAACTGGAAATACTACATCAAGTTGACTATATTTATTTAATTGCACATTAAACAGGAAGTGACCCAATGAATAAATACAACAATTTGCCTATAGTATATGCACCAGGCTAGCTCAAGCACAGGTTACTAGTCTAGTCTAAAGTTTACAATTTTGTTCTGTCCAGTGCACATCTTCTGACCTGCTCGGGCTTGACCCCAGGAGGCACCCAAGCATACTCCTCCGAGGCGCATCCCGAGTCATCATCCGAGATGGAGTGCCTCTGGAAGTCGGACACCAGCTTCATCATCATCTTCTCCAGCTGTCCGGGCACCGAGCGCACCGCATGCTCTTCACGCACACACTTACAGTGCACGCAGATCTTCCTGTGAAAGGATGAAAAAGGATAATGGAAATCTTAGAAGGGGAGTCATGAGGACAAGAGCACTGGAGGAACAGAAAAAAAGGAGGATTTGTACCTAATGCTGCTGTAATTATATGGATACACGGCAATTAGGAGAAAGCATTGTAACCCAGAATTTACCTTAACCGTCACAATATAAAGTAATTCGGTTTAGACTTCATTATTTAATGCTATTTTGCACTCCTGTATAGACTCCATTATTTAATGCTATTTTGCACTTCTGTATAGACTTTATTAAGGCACTTTTCCATGTGCCTGTGGATCTGTCAAAGCAGGTCAGGCTAGACTGCTAATGCGCCTGTACACAGAGCAAATCCTGCTTTTTTGGCACGAAGAGCTACAGTAACATTGCATTTCTTGACTCTACCTAGCAGAAGGAGGAATAATGAACCAAAGATTATGGGTTAGTATGACTTAAAGTGGAAATCATACAATTAACAGAGTACTACAGGATTTCTAATCTAACCCTGAGCTCTTGTTTGTATCTGGGATGCTTGTGCGTGATTCCCATAGACAAGGATTTCAACGTATTTCATTGTACTAAAAGAAGTTGTATTAATTCACATGTACAGGTCTAAGGAGTACATGTTCTCTCTGTGCTTGGCTGGTTTCCTCCGGGTACTCCGGTTTCCTCCCACAATCCAAAGACATGCAGATTAGACTAATTGGCGTTCCCAAATTGCCTGTAGTGGGTGAGTTCGTGTGTGAATGTTGATCGGAGGTCCTACCACGAAAATGGGAATAAATACAACAGTCACCCCTGGCCTCCACGATCCCTAGTTGGACTACAAAGGTTCTTAGAGCTGGATGGATGGATGGTATAAGTCTAAGGGCCATTGTTGAAAACTGCGCACAGTTATTACCCTGAAACAATAAATGTTTCTGAATGAGACCGAAGTTGAAATTTTAAAATGTTCCTTCAACCGAAAACACAGACTAATAGAGATCCATTAGTGTCACGTAATCAGGTTTCCTGTTGTTCTTTCGTTTCCCTTGTTACAAGGAAACTCAAAATTTTATCTGCGCTTAATCACAGCTATGCTTCAGATGTAAGCAGATAGAGGTTAGGTTGGAAAAAAACAAACAAAAAAAACCTAAATTGTGTTCCTTTAATCCTCTGATTTCTCTAGATTTTAATTCCTGCACTTTATCTTCACAAAACGAGATTCCCAGCCGAGCATGTAACAGCTGGATCAGTGCGCGACTTGTCAGTGCAGAAATGCAATTTCACGCTTATGTCTTCACACGGTCTTAGCTTTGTAATGGAGACGTGACATCATATAAGCATAAGCCCCCTCGGCGTGACTCCTAAACCCTGTTATTACCGCTCGCTCGCTCTTTTTCACTGTCTCTCCCTCTCTCTCACACACACACACATAGACTGATATCTGTTGGGGCATCAACTCATCTACTGAGGGACGACAAAGACTATTTATGTACATTACTATTCCCTTCAATGATATCCTGACTTTTTACACGAGAAATAAAACACAATGATGGAAATGATCCTATTCCACTTGCGCAAACACACAGCCGGAAGACGACATGAACAAGTTGGGAACGTTTCAACTGGAGGTTGCGGTTCAACCCCACAATCTCCAAACCACACGTGTGCGCTCACACACACACACGCACACACACATGCACACGCATTTACAGGAGAAATTATCCGCTTCAGTGATAAGAATAACACAATCAATCACTCAGCATTCCTGAACCGGTTTCATACTGTTCGCAAAAAATTACAAGCAGGAGTTACATCAAAGTAAAACAATGATGATAAACAAGCAGGACATGAGAAACAAATACGCACTGGATATAAAGTGGCTTCCAGGATCAGATTGACAGGAGGCATGCTGTTATGATTTAATTCTCCTCTGCCCCTGATGTGACCCATCGAGATCCGGCAGGCTGTAAGCGCTGTAGCGTACTGACACGCTGCCAGAGACGGAGAAAGAGAGGGAGAGAGGGAGGGCGGGTGCGAGAGAGCCGGTCTAAAGATTAGTGGGTGTGTTCACACACCGCTAAAGTGATAAATCCAGTCTCCGCCCTGTTTTATCAGTGGAGTATAAGGGGGTGAAATTTCTACTTCTAATGAGAGAGAGAGAGAGAGAGAGAGAGAGAGATAGAGAGAGAGAAAAAGTGAAGAGAGAAAATGTACTATAATAATGGCAAACAGATGACATGCTCCGAATACATAAAGCAATCAAATTTTTACAAAATCGCTTGCACGCTCTGCAATGTCAATCAAATATCTATGCACTAAAATCAGTGAAAATATTTACAGACTCGGAAATATCAAACAGGGACTTTATGATATCATGGGGTGTAATGGTGGCATAGTGGTTAGCACTGTGGCCTCGTATCTGCACAGTCGTTGAGCTTTAAAAAAAAAGATAAAAAAATTTCAAGCCTGTGTCTCATTAGCTGATCACGTTTTAGCAAATGCAACTATAAAAATCTTCCTCAAACAGGTCAAGGGCACTGTGCTGTTTAGTGGTAAGCACCTTGTTAATAGAAGAGGTCAAGAGGAACATGAACAAGCTGCCAGGAGACAAGTTGCCACTGTTGAGCTCTTGACCAAGGCCCTTAACCGTATCTGCTTCAGGGGTGCTGTAACCCGGCTGACCCTGCGCTCTGAGCCCAGCTTCCTAATTATTTCACTGTACTGTAAGGTAGATCTGACAAATAATTGAATCTTAATTCAATTGCAAAATAAAGGATAATATTATCTTTATAACTAAATTTTTTTGTTGTCGTACTTCTTTTTGGCAGCTCATTCTTTTCGGAGGCCGCTCCAACAGATCACCAGGTCAGCATATTTTAATTTTATTTTTTTCCTCTTGCACTCAATGCACTTCCTGATGCAATACTTCCCAATTTATTCAGGCCTGGGACCGGCACTAGGGGTGTACTGGCTTGTACAACTCCCCAGGGGCCGGGGTTCAATCAAACAATCCACCAGGGAACCATCAGTATGACTGAATATAAAAGACAAACAATGACATTTTTTCTATATACAAGACATTTACTCAGTCCGTGTTTAAAAAAAACTCTGCTACATATAAAACCCATATAAAAACTTGTATTTAGAGGTCTCTCAAGTGCAACTGAGCCAGAAAACAAAATATTTCAGACTCCCAAAACAGTGAACTATTAAAAACCTGATTTATTATCATACACTATACATATACAGTGGGCATTGGTGGCTCAGTGGTAGGTTTCTCCCCTGCCATGCGGAATGCCCGGGTTAAGTTCCCACCCAATGCCCGAACCCCAGCCACTGGCTGCAGTCCCAAGCCTGGATAAAGTGGGAGGGTTGTGTCAACAAGATCATCCAGGAGGCTGGATGCAGGGGTCCTCGTAAGCTGTCACTGAAAGGTTAACGGTCTTGATCAACAGTGACCATGTGACAGTCAGTAGTATGGAACTCTCAGCAGCCCTGCAGTCACTGAGCGAGCCTGTGGTTTGTTGTTGGATACACAGCGAGGGATACTCCTTAGTTTTAGCATTCTTCTTAATGATTAGCTAAAACGAAAACAAAAATCACTTAGAGTAACTGTTTGCCAGGAGTCACAATATGATGAATTACAGTAAGATCTATTAATGCAGCTATGTTACATGCTATGTCCATCACCAGTCAGCCTTTTCTATCCCTGCTTGATCTTGGGTGTTACGGAAAAAGCTTGTATTTAACGGCAGTGGACTAGACGCTACTCAAGAGTCTGGCACTTCCAATCAAGAAAGAAAGTCTGGCAGATGATTTGCATTATCTGAAATGGATCGCGCTGAAACTCCACTAAAACATGTGTGCAACCTGAGTCTGAATACATGAAGCGTTTCCTGCATTAATATTGCTAGTTTTAACCTAAATCTGAATACAACTTAAAAGTAAGTAACATAGCACCAATGAACCATTTTTGAGGTTTGCTAACCAAGCAAAAATTCAACATGGCCATTGATGGGGTGAAAATGCACCAGACTTTGCAGTGAAGAGTTCTTGGAAACCATCCCACGTTCCTAATGTGATAGTTCACTAAAACTGCTTTTAGTAATTTTAAGAGCAACATGTGGGCAAAGAGGAAATGGACTTTCCAGGTTCGTTCTTAGATATAATGTCATAGTTGTTTCAAAATGGTGGCCGGTGAGGTCCTACAGTCATAGTGCTGTCAAGTTCTCAAAGTACATTCCAAAATTCGCTCAGTTATTTTTCTAACTGATTCGCTTGCCTACAGAATTTGCACTGAAGTAACTTTAGGTGTCCAAAAGAAAATATTTATAGATTTATACTTCCATCATAGACTGTATAATAAAAGTGCTGGACGAACTCTCTGTTGCCTCACCCACAGGTTTTCTAAAGAGCAATTTTAAAGCTCAACTGTGGAAACTCTGGTCTTCGCCACCTTGGCAGGAGCCGACTCTGCTAAATCCCGGTTAATCCATAAATACGCAAATGGGCGGAGTGAACAGTTATAGTTGTCACGAATGGAAATTTTAGCTAAGGAGAATAAGGATGTTTTCACATTAGGCACGATCGATTTCTACCCGGCCCAGGAACGACTGCTCCCCCACCCCCCCTACTGGCTAGCGTTTTCATTTTTTTTTGCCTAACGTTCAAAGGCACACTTACGTATTTACACTCTCTATATGACAGCAGGTGGCACCTACTTGGTTTGTAAGCTGCCATTAAACACAAAATAAGAAGAGAACAAGAAGGTTAACCTTCACGCTATGCCTTATGTTATTGATATTTCTGAAAAAAAAAGGCAAGAGTGATGCCTTCCTACTTTATCAGCTATGGCTATGTAGGTCAGAGGATGAGATTGGTGCGATGTGGAGATTTCGTAGGAGACAGATGACACAGATGACACCGCGTCTAAACAGCGATCTACTTCCGTTCTCAGGTACTGTACAATAGGTTCCATATCTGATTAGATCCGTGCCTTTGTATGCCGTATAGTTCTCAAGGTCAGACTTTCCAAGCACAGAACGATTGTGTTCTCACTGATCAAAATGAACCAGACTTTGAGGTGAAGAGTTCTTGGAAACCCACGATCCTACCTTCCTAATGTAAAAATTCACTAAAACTGTTTTTATTGCCATTTTAACATGGGGCTTTATGGGGATTGACTCACTTTTGAAGCCAGACTGGAACAGCACGTTTTGGCCCTTTTACTTATGTCCATTGGGTCATCTTCCAGTTTAGCCCCATTGGACGTATTCTTAAAATAATGAGCTTTTTAATCAACATCTGACATTAAAACCTTCTCAAAACCCCAAATCCACAGATTCCGGGAAAGTGCTTTTTAATTTGCATCAAATGTTAACCTCAACAGTCTTGTGTGGCCTAAAATAGCTTGGGGTAAAAATCTAAACATGTTATCTCATTATTTAAATGGAAGTTTATGTCCTTAGTACACATGTCTGGGTTGTGCACACAGAGAGTTGGTGCCTTATGGCTACAAAAGGCGTAAAACAAGCTGCTTCTTTTGATTCTCCATCTCGAGGGCGATACGGTCTCCATTTTGGAAAGCTGCCACTTCCATTTCCTTCACATATTTATACACAACGTACATCCCTTAGTCCTGCCATTGTCCTTTCCACCCTTCCGTGCTTCATATCTGTGCCACAGACCAAAGCGTGCCTTGCTATATACAACAGCTTTCTTCCATGCCGTTCATCCATCACCCAAGAATTATGGGAGTCATTAGGAAAACAGCGGTGATGCACGAGAGGCCCGGCGTTCACAACGTCAGAGGCTTTAACAGCCTGAGATAATTTAAACACTGCGCGTTACCGTGGCCCATTACGCTCTCGCTCCTAACGGTGCAACTCGTTGCCCTCGTCCATTCGAATGCCCTTTTAAGGGCAAAATAATCACGAGATCTTCGCACCAGATCTCAGCGGGCCAAAAAAATGCCAAAGAATCTTATAACACTGTATCAGCGACTCGAATAATGAGCGTCAAGCGAAGGCTGAATGTAAATGAACCTGGCTGCAAGATCTAACTGTCAGGTCAGATTCTACTCCTGATACAAATGTATGAGCCAGTTTTACATTATTCACACACACACACACACACACACACACACACACACACACACGAGCTCAATCCGAAATATAGACTCAAATATCTGTAACACTGATACCGCCAACATTGGAAAAAACAAACGCTAATTAACACACTCCAGGACACTTTCGTTCGTGAATACACACTGAGGATCAGAACAGAGCCGTGAAGATTAAGCTGTGTTGGCGAAAGCTCTCGAGCTCCAGTCTACACATGCAACCTGACCTCTGCTTGAGTGCAGTCAGGATGGCGTGTGTGTGTTTGGTCAAGTGGTATAGCAGCAGGCAGTAATGCCACTATTAACAGCTAGACAAATAGTGTGCATAAACCTGCACACACACACACACACACACACACACACACACACAAACACACACACACACAAACACACACACACACACACACACAC
>JAOVVA010000036.1:4393982-4407626 GCA_028565275.1 Leiocassis micropogon | reverse complement strand
AACTTGGCACAGGTTTTACGCCGGATGCCCTTCCTGACGCAACCCTCCCATTTTATCCGGGCTTGGGCCCGGCACTGTAAATGCTCTAAATAAAGGTTGTTTTGAGGTTGAAGTTGTAACACTGTGCTTGGGTCACTCATTCAGCGTTGTCTCAACGTCATTTTATTAAGAATATCGATATATAACATTCACAAAAAAAAAACTGTAACTGTCATCGCAACGTCTTTACACCTACATTACAATTCTTATACAGTACAATGTTAGGGCTCCTGCTGGGTGGTGTCTCTGGCGAGTCTCCATAGCTGTTAAAGTCAGATAGATTTACTAATCTGTCTATAAATTAATCTCTTTGAGGTGCGGTCTTTTGTACTCTTTTTATAAAAAAAAAAAAAAAAGTATTTAATAAATTATATCTGCATGTTCTCTGAGCAAATAACAAGAACAGGCAGAACTTGTGGAACTGCTATTTTTCCTCATGATGTACTGCATAAGCGCTATATATCAATGCCTGTCTAATGCTCAGAGATAAAGGAGTGCTTGATGTATTAATGCATGGACGTATGCATGTATGTGGTTTGCAACATTTACTTTATCACCCATTTGATTAAAAAAAAAAAAAGATTTCTAAACCACTGTTACTACTAAACAGAAATAAAACCTCATTTCTGTTAAAAAAAGTTTTTTTTTGTCTTAGTAATAATCTAATGACAAATTAATTACTATGACTAAAGATATCCTTATACTGAATTTCTGAAGAACTGCATTGACCGGATGGAGTGTGCAAGTGTGTTTTCTTCTGCTGACTCACTAGTCACTAGTAAGTTCACTCGGGGCATGATGGTGTGCGGTGGTGTTGTGGGGTGTCAGGGGGAAACTTCTCATCTGTTCTGTACCCCTTTGCAATGTTTATAGACTAGTTTGAACAAAACCAGATGCGCATCTGGCCGTAAAAGTCCGTTGTTAAAAAACCTAAAAGTCAGCACTCCCCAACACTGCTAAAAGCTGCTCTCCCAGAGCCTGCACATCTTGTTCCTTTCTCTGGAACGAAATCGGCGTCTAATGCGCGGCTAAAACAAACTCCGTCTATGCTAGCTTTCACCTATCCATGTCCTTCAAAAAAAATTTTATAATAATAATAATAATATAAAAAACTCATAGTTTTAGGTATGAGTAGAAGAGGAATGTTTAACGATCGCCATACAGTCAAGCGGATGTTCTCTTACCTCCAGCCGTGCATGCGTAAACCAGGACACTGTTCTCCACATCGCATGCAGGGCTGCCCTCTGTCGGGATCTTCCTCCTGCGTGAAAAGAAAAGCTCAGTTATAAATAAATCACTCCATGATCCTCCTCTGCTCTTGTGCGCAGCACATGGGCTGCATTTACAAAGCACGAAAGCGCACTGCTTTTTATAGGTCAGAGTCATCAGTTGCTTGGAGGTGTCCTTATTCTTATGCGGCACCACTATCCAAATGCATATTATAACATTTTTTGGTGTCCTGTTCACTTTATATGCTCTCTGGTACACTGGGTAAGACCTTACTATGCGTTCCATGAGCGACCACAATGTGTGTTTTTTGGGGAAAAAAAAAACAGATGTGTTTTTTTTGTTTTGTTTTGAACTCCATTAATGCATATTACATGCCAAGTATGGATGCTGACCTTTTTATGGCGTTAAAAGGAAGGAAATGACTGCAGAAGTGTTGCTACACACCCTTCCTTTCCCCCCGCTCTTTTGTTTTCCACTCTCTCATCCTTTTACCTTCGGTGCCTTCAAAACACTCCTGTGTTTTAGGCCTATGTTTCAAAACTGCCCAAAGCAATGTGATGGCTTAACACGCACTATGTTGTACTGAAATATAGTTTTCTTGCTTTTATTTAAAAGAACACTTGATCATCTCGCAATTTATATAAAAAGCTGTATAATCATATATATATATATATAATGTATATCAATGCGCCACAGTGGTTTAATAGTCAGCACTGTCCTGACGCGGTCCTATCCTGACTCCAGGGTTGAGGGTGCGAATCTCGCCCCTGGTCCATGCGCTTGGTAAGTTTCTTACAAGCATTCCGGTTTCCTCTTACAGTATAGTACTGCACGCTAAAGTCTTGAGCCACCCTTCATTCCTTCATATTTTGCTCCCAAAGGGCCAGACTTTCTTATATTTTAATGCCGTCTTGAGGAATAGTTCTCCAGACTTCCTGGAAAACTTTTCTGCGTATCATTTTTGGCATGTTTTTGGATCTGATTTTCAGTCTGGTCTCTGGACCTGAGCAGTTTCAGAGGAATGTTTTTGTTTGTTAAGCAACAAAGAGACCTATGAATCATTAAATTATTAAAAAGCATCTAACTATCTAATTAAGGCTTGAACTAGCGAGAAACAGGTGCAGATGACAGATGATCAGGCCGGTGATTAGTATACTGGTGATTCAGAATGCTGAGCGGTTGGATTGTTGAGGTTGCTGCTGAGCTTGATGCATAAACAACCAGTTTTTAAAGTTCTCTTTAGGCACTAAAAGCAGAGGGTTGACTCAATACTTTTGTACAGGACTGTATCTTGGAGACTGACACGCTAAAATGGATTGCCACCCCATTTTCCTTGCGCCTTGGTATAAGTGCTACGGAAAATGAATAGATGGATATTTTGTGGCCAAGGACTGCCTACTTTCACAGAAGCTTGATAAAGCCTTTTCCCGTAGCCTGAGAGCATTTTGTTTACTTGACATTAACTACTTTAATCAAAAGCTTTTCCTAAGATTTAACGATGGGTTTCCACAGGCATTTTTTAACTTCAGCCAGATCATTATCTTGATATGAAAAGTCATACTGTTGCTGGAAGCTGGAGCACAGAAGTGCATTTATGGGAACAATTCAAAAGAATGCGGTACTCAAGATGCTGAGGCTTGTAGCCAGAAAAGTGTGCAAATTATCTTGCACGCTCTATGGTCCGTAAGAAGAGCACCTACGTCTGGGAATAATCTTTTTTAAAAATTTGCCCGATTCAAATGTGTTTTTTTCAAATTATACATGATACGATGTTATCATGATACCCAAATGGCAATTCAATTTTGTATTGTGATTCTATAAGCATCATGATTTTATAAACCTCCTGATTCGATATTGCTATTCTGAACAAACTTAATATAATAAGTTCCTTCCACAACACAGAATGCTGTTCTGCCTGGCACTGCCAGCTGTGCGATTTTAGAGGAACTGGAACATTTTACCCCCTCACATGCAAACATATGTAAACTAAGAAGTAATAATAATAATTTTAAAAAAAGTCAATGTGGCGATAAACGGATTTCCACACGAGTTACGATACATCACTGAATTGATTTTCCCCCATTTCTACAAAGTCACTGGTTCACAAATTAGTTTTATTAAAAAGCATGCGATATTATGATGGCAACATGCATCCACAGTTCATTATGCACATATGGTACAGCTTCAGCATGTAACACCCAAATGTTGTTGGCGCCATTCCAATGAAGTTTAACTAACAGCAAGGCCTGATTTAATGAACATTTTTTATAAGTGTGTAACCATGGAAACTGGAAAGTCGGCAGGTTTGGCGAGTAACTAAAATGCGTGTTTCGACAAATAAGTATCGCTTTAAGTACAATCTACAAATCTTCAATACAAGCCAAAATAGAGCCATAAAATGAAGAACTAGTTCTCCCACACGCAAGTAGTTCCAGATCCTTCACATGCCAGGACACAGGTGTTTGTGTCAAAGCATGCAGCTAGAGTTTGTAAAAGATTAAATACAGTCTTCACCTCGCTCAGACATTCCACCACACACAGCGGCGCGGACGAGCCGGGACTGTACGATTGTCAGGCTTAATCTCGGGGGCAATATCTGAGGCACAGAAACAATGTCTAAACGCTGGTCTGCGTTTTAACAGAAGTTATGAGAAGTGTAGCTGAAGGCAAAGTCATCGCTTCGGTCTTTGTGTCGGTGCCCATTGTTCAGCCGGCCGCCTCATACAGGGAATCCTTTCAGCATGGCATTACAGTAGCTCACTGGAATTTATGTCACCTTCTTCACATTGGGATGCTTCCAAAGGCACTCCAAAGACATAACACAGGTCTTAGGATGGGTTCCATTAAATGTGTGTGTATAATAAAACAAGATTTAATTTGCTTTTGTTAAATGATATTATTAGACATAATTGGTTAGTAAAAATGTATACCTCATTTTGGCATATAAGCATTCAGCATGAGCATTAACACATAAAAAGCATGGACATTTATGTAGAGCATGCCAACCCGAAGGTCAAACCACATCAAAAATTGAGGAGGATACATTTCAAAAACAGAGGAACATGCTGGGTTCTAATTTTATTTGCAAAGACCCGAGAAAAAAAAAAAGCTACAATATGCACAGACTCACCGAAACTGGCAAAACAGGTGAATAATCGATTAACTGCATGTGAATGGGCAGCGCTATTATAGTGTTCCTATTATAGTGGCCAACACAAGCAATTACAAGCAATTGACAAGCAACAAGTCTTATAAAAGAAGAATTGGGAACATGTTAGAACATGTTAGAACATAGAAACAATATATATGATAAATGAACATGCACATAAATTTATCACAAAGTGTGCAGAGAGTGAAAGAGAATGAAGGAATAAAAGCAGTCATATGGGCCCGGAGCCTCTTAAGGCCTCTGAAAACGTGTGCGTGCGTAAACAAACACAGCTCGCAGGATCAGTGAACTCTGTCACGTCACTGAACCAAGACCGGGACACAACCATGCACTTATGAAGGAGAAAAGAGAGAGAGACTGGGGTGGAGCAGAAGGATGAGTGTTCTCAGTTCCTTTCTTCTCACTAAAGGCTTAATTGCTCCAGCTTAAAAAAACACAACAAAAAAATAAAACAGAACAGTGTGAGAAAGACAAGGAGAGCCACATTTCTTTCCATTTATTTTTTCACTCCTGCCCACATAGTCACGAGCTATGAATTTATGCTAAAGTTAACAGTCATTATAGCATTTAAACTCTGACATCAAACACACAGACACGCATGAGCAAACCTGTCAACCTGCCTCTGGAATGTACCGGAATCTACCGGAATGTGAAGTAGCTGCTCGGCTCTGGATTCATTCTCTCTGCTTCCACGGTATGCAAAAGTTTTCATTCATCAACATTATGTGCAAGCCATTAACATATAAACTTTTAAAATGTGAATAATAATAATAATAATAATAATAATAATAATAATGATGATAATTATAATAATAATAAAACTCCAAAAAAAAAGGTATAAAAAAAGTTTCCAGATTTTTTTTGGACAAAATAAAAAAAAAGGAAAAATCAATAGGTATTTTTTAAAATATTTTTTTGTTTTATACTTAATCAGTTTAGTTAGTTAGTAATATTTTTTTGTTATAGTTTTATACTTAAATAGTTTAGTTAGTTAGTAATTAGTTTATAGTTTTACTTAATTTTACTTAATATCTTGCTTGTTTATTTTAATAATTTTTCTATACTTTTCCTTGGTGGTTTATAACTAAATAAATTACTCACTCACTCACTCATCTTCCATACCACTTTATTCTGTATTCAGGGTTGCTGGGGGGCCTGGAGCCTATCCCAGGAGACTTAGGGCACGAGGCAGTGTACACCCTGGACAGGGTACCAATCCATCACAGGGCACACACTACGGGCAATTTGGAAAAGCCAATTAGCCTAATCTGCAGGTCTTTGGACCGTGGGAGGAAACCGGAGTACCCGGAGGAAACCCACCAAGCACGGGGAGAACACGCAAACTCCATGCACACAGAGACGGGAATCAAGCCTGGATGGGAATCGAACCCGGACCCTGGAGGTGCAAGGCGACAGTGCTATAAATAAATTACTAAATAAAATAAATAATTATGGCCCGGTCATATAAATACTAAATAAAATGCATCCATTTTAACAATACTGTATATACAAGGGGTGGCATTGTGGCGTAATGTTTAGCACTGTGGCCTCGCATCTCCAGGGTCAAGGGTTCGATTCCTGCCTCAGGTCTATGTGCTTAAAGTTTGCATGCTCTCTCCGTGTTTGGTGGGTTTTCTAGGGGTACTCTGGTATCCTCCCACTGACCAAAGACATGCAGATTAGGCTAACTGCTGGTTCCAAATTGGCCGTAGTCTGTAAGTGAGTGTGTGTGTGTGTGTGCATATTTGTGTGGCACCCTCTATACAAGATAAAGTGGTATAGACAATGTGTGAGTGAGTGAGGTTCAAAATTGGCCATAGTGTGTGTGTGAGTGTGTGTATGAGTGTGTGCTTGTGTACCCTGGGATTATCCTGAACAGGATGAGCTGTATAAATAGTGAATGAGTGAGACTGATGATTACAGAAGATTTCAAGCACAGTACGGTGATAAGACTCTTAGCCGCAGTAAAATATTTGAATAGTGCAAACATTCTAAGGAAGGCCATACGTCTGTGAATGACGATCCCGGTCCAGGTGGCTCGGGGCCCACTGCGTTCGTTTTCCAAATTGATGGAAGAGATGCATTTGTCTGTAGCAACTGTACACACAATCATTCATGAACACCACTTGCACATGACAGGAACTCAGCTGGAAGTTATTGCAACATCCTCGTTCCAAGCCGTTTACACATGTTTGTGCCAGTAAAAGAGTTCCTGGGAGGCCAGCGTTTCAGATGTGAAGCAGGCAGTCTGATCATGGCTCTGGCGTACTGAGAAATCTTTCTACCTTGATGGTATCCAAGCAGTAGTGAAACGCTAGAATAAATGCATCATTGTAGAGGTGGATAGAGAAATTAAGGTAGTTTTTACTTTCATAACTCTGTTCTGTTATTCCGCACAGTTGTATATTCGGTGCCTTATATTATTTTTCTTTTGCACACACCTGTATGACGGGCGTCAGGACAAAACTTTGGTGATTGCTGATTTTGTACCCAAACAACAATTCAGTATCAACACATTCATCCAAAGTTCATAACACAAGTCTTCTGGTACTTTCCAGCCCTATATGCGATCAAGAGACAGATAATTTTACAGAAAAAGGCCTCCAGCCTGACATTACAAACGGTGAATCACAGGCCGAAGCTTTTTAAGTGCAGTTTAGAGGGAGGTGACTGTAAAAACGTTGCTACAACAAAAACAAACCTGCATGCAACCAAAGTGAAAACCAGCCAACTGTGCTTTAGTGTAATCTCATGAGCTTGACTTGTAGAGTTTGAGTCTAGTGTCCTGTTCAAACATCATCTCACAATTAGGTTTCAACAATGCTTGTAATAGGGAATAATCATTTGGGGTCAGCTCTAAAGGAGGAAGTCAATGCAGTAACAATATGCTTTGTAAATGCTTTGTTCCTCATGTCTTCGTTTAAATAAAATAAAATCAGTTATTTCTTCTGTTTTACACTGGTCTCATTTGTGTCACATACTGTAAATAAATTACTATATATTGAACCATAACATTAAAACCATCCGCTAAACATAAAGAAGCCCCCCCCCCCATATTGTGATGGTTCTAGCCATCACAATATGGCCCTTGTCGAAGTCACTCAAATCGTTATGCTTGCCTATTTTTTCTGCTTCCAACACGTCAACTTCAGGGAAAAAATGTTCACTTTCTGCCTAATATATCGCACCAACTTCCAGGTGCCATTATATCGAGATTTTTTTTTACTGTATCTTCTGTCACAAGGGCTGAATTGAGATCACTTCAAAAGCAAAATGCTTTTATTTAAAAATTACATTTTCATTACACTGATGCAGCTTGAAATTGAGAAACCTACGAAACTGAAATTTTTGAAATGCTTTAACTTGTGTTGTTATTTGTTTAAATGTCATGTCCTTTGCAAAGCGATAATCTTATTTTTCTGTTCCACAATCCAGTCCAGTAGGTGGTGGTATTGCACCAACCGCCCAAAAATTCAAAAGAAGAAAAGTGATGATCTTTCAAAAAAAAAAAAAAAAAAGTATTTTGCAAGGGTTTTGCCAGAAAAAAAAAAACCTCAATCTTAGTCAATTTTAGTCTATTTAAATCCTGCATATTCACCTAAGCTATTTCAAAACCGAATCAAACAACAAAAGACTTTGAATGAGACCCTTAAAAAAAACATTCTACAGTTTGTTTCTGATAATTAATTCACTGTACAGGTTGACTGAGGTTACATCTGATAATGTTGACATGCTCAGTTCCTGTTCTATTGGCTTAAATCCCACCTTAGGAAAAAGTGTCAGTGATATCATGCCCTCATTAAGTCAGCCAGCTTTATTTAATTCATTGCTGGAATCAGTTAAAATGCGGTGTAACGCTGTGAAGGCATAATTCACACACCTGGCCAAACCTTGAACTGATATGCCATGATGAGAGCATTAAACATGCATGAACCGAGCCTAAATACCCTCCAACTGCAAATAATGCCTAAAACGCTAACGTATAAATCACACAAAACGAGGATGATCTTGACATCTAACTGACTCTATAATTTAAACAGCTTCGTCGCACTTTAAATTGTCTTGGCAGGATTTGCCTATAAAGAAACGTGCAAAAGCATTGCGAAATAAAGACGTCTGCCAACCGTAGTGCGAGAACATCTCACTGCTGCTATCAGTGCGCTGATATGAGCGGTGTTTACCTGAGATAAGTTTGAGCGAATCGGGAAGAAAGAAAAGAGCTTAAAAGTAAAGTGATAGGTTTCAGTAAAGAATTTCGCCTACGCTGCGTTTTGTGGCTTAAAGGAACACGGCCTCCGTCCTCTCCCTGTGAGACAGGATGCGCGCAAGGTTGTCTTCCCATCCGCACCCTCGGGAAATATTTCCTTTCGACAGCCACCTGACCGGGCCATAATCTCACAACGTGACACTAGACGTGTAACAATAGTGTGGTGCAAAGATAAGTGCAAAACAACACCAGCTTAAGTAGCGGAGTGCTTTTTTTTAGCATGTGTGAAATATTAATATGATAATAACACAAGCTTAACCATATGCTCCAGCCCGAGTAAGCATTTGCATTCCGTACGACTAGCTTGTTACACATTTACTTGCTAAAAGTCACAAGGTCACGGGCCTCTGGCACTGTGGCATGCTGGGAGAATTCAAGTCAGTCCGTCTGGTCGTGATCAAAAAGACATCTTTATGCATGAGATCTACAGAATTCTTGTGTGTGTGTGTGGGGACTTTAATAAAAGTCAAAATCTTGCTAAAAGATAAGTGATCATTACAGCTTCCCAGAAAACATCATATACATACTAGTTGTATTTGTACATCTTGTTATGCAGGATTGTTCCTTTTCCTGCGTGTGGTTTCTAGGAAGTTAAGGAACTCTCACTGAATAGAAAGCACTTCCTCCAGGAAAGGAAAGTAGACAAAAAACAATCCTAGTGACTCCATCCACAAAAAAGCTCTTCTGTCCTTAGTGTAAGGGGAAAAATTAAACTTTAAAAAGTTTTTGTATACATGAATGCTAAACTTTCAAATAGGAACACTTGAATATCATCCAGTTTTGTTTAATTTGCCCTAATGAGAGGTTCAGACAGTCATTACATGAGCATTCACCAAAAGCTCACCATCTTTTTCTTTTTTTACTTTCAGTTTTTCATACAACTCTTGCTTGCTGTCCTACTGTATGAGCTACAGCTGTGCGCAAGCTGCTTAGATTTACATAAAAGACGAGCGCTGATGATGATGATAATGTCACATTCTGAATAGATGTCAGCTTACATGTTTAGGCACAGTTAGCTTGCATACCTCATTTGAACCATAGCCAAGTACACCATACAATTCAAATCAGTTTTATTTATATAGTGCTTAGAACAATGGTCATTGTCGCAAAGCAGCTTCACAAAAAAATTATCCAAACAAGTTTGAAAAGTGTGAGAAAGTATGTATAAATCATAATTATCAGATTGTCCCCACAGGCAACGGTGGAAAGGAAAAACTCCTTGAGATGGCAATAGGAAGCCTGAAGGAACCAGACTCAACAGGGAACTCATGCTCATTTGGGTGATATCAGATAGCAGGGACTGATCAGCAGTCATACTGTGTGTTAGGAGGCTGGAAGTTCAGTATAACAGGAAAGGTCCGTGTCTGTACCACCTTATCTTGTATACAGGGTCACAGGGTGCCTGGAGCCTATCCCAGGAGACTCGGGGCACAAGGCGAAGTACACCCTGAACCGGCACTTTCAGAACACCAACTAGCCTAATCTGCATGTCTTTGGACTGTGGGAGGAAACCGGAGCACCCAAGCACGGGGAGAACATGCAAACTCCATCCACACAGATCTGAGGTGGGAATCGAACCCGGACCCTGGGGGTGCAAGGTGACAGTGCAGGTAAAGGTAATATTTAAGTTAATATGGAGTCCACTTTTGTTATTGGAGGCTCAGTTACAATACCGTTTGTGGGAAAAATTGAAAAGGCGGTCTCTGACATGATACACTGATGCATGCCCAGACACAATATAGTGTTCACATTACACAAACACACCAGCCTTTGGAGTCAAGTGTATTAGGTGAGATTAGTATTTTTTTCCCCCCAAGATTGCATCTTTATTTGATATACAATCACTCATACTCCACTCAAATTCCCACCAGTGTTCCCAAAGCTCCTAGGATAGATATACAGTGAGTGATCCATCAAGTAGATAAAATTAATTGAGAAGTTCAAATGCAAACAAGTACTTCAGATACAACGTTTTCCTAAAAAAAAAAGCACATTTTTGCACTTTTTCTGATGCCATGGATGTATCGCACTTTTTTACCCATGGTTTACATATTTTCCAGGTACAAGTAAAAAATAAAACTTGTCCCTTTAGTACAGTAGTGTGCAATTTAGGAGGTAGCCATTACTCTTCTCAGGTAAATATGACGTCAGTGTCTTGGCCCCGCCCCTTGTAATCCATACAATGGTCGAGTAAAGTATAAAGAAAATGCTATCCTTCTACTAAAGATTTAAAATGTGATTTCCGAGTACTTTTTTTTTTAGTAATTATTGATGCCAGCGAAACATTTTAAGCCACATCAAGTTCACACGAACTAAAGGGTTCTAAGGGGAACTTTTTTAAAAGTCGCAAAAACAAGCTCCCCAGGTAAACCGTATCGCCGCAAACAAAGCAGACATGTAATGATCCTGGATCAGATTTATTTTTAAGGTATATGAGATAAAAGGTGGACGGACTTACCGCGCGATTCGAGCGGCGCTTTTTGGAGCCGCGCGTGAACATGTCGAGGGCTCGAGCGATTAAAGCGCGAGCGCCAAATTCAGCTTTCTCCACGCAAACTCAGCCGAGTCGCTCCACATGGAAATGCCTCATATGTTCTGGTTAAGGGGCGCTCTCGTGCTGTTTGTCTTCTGCCCTGTGGATTCCGGTACGTCACGTCATCTGGGGTTTAAACAGGGCAGGAGAGAAGTTGCCCGAGGTGAACAGCGCGTGAATAAGTACACGGGCTACACCTACAGGACCGGGCTGTTCTCTGTGCTCTCTCTCTCGCTCTCTCTCTCAGCTGAGCCCAGTCAGCGAGGCCACAACCCCTACACACACACTTCAGTGATTCAGCTGCCAAATGTTCCTGACAGAAAACAGACGACTAAAGGCACTTAAAATCATAAATGATTCATGAACGTGTTTATATGAAATGACAAAACACATGAGAATACTTGCAAGTGGCCTACACAGGCGTGCAAAATAATGGCACCTCTTCTTGGCAATCCTCTTGTTAACATGAAAAAGGTATTTGTCCCTTCCTGATTTTTCTTTCTTTTTTGCAGATTTGTCACACTTAAAATGATTCAGATCATCAAACAAATTTTAATATTACACAAAAATAACCAGAGTAGATACAAAATTCAGTTTTTAAATTATAATTTTATTTATTATGAGAAAAAAAGCTGTCCAAACCTACCTAAACCTACATGTAAAAAAAAAAAATCACTCCTTGCTAAATCATGAACCAGCTGTCATTTTTGTAAAGCTCAGTTAAATTTCACCTGGCGCACCCAGGCCTGATTACTTTCAGACCTGCTGAATCAAGAAATTAAAGATCTCACATCATGCCGCGATCTAAAAAAATTCAAGTACTATCCAAGAATTATCCAAATTTGGAGAAAACTTGGAACAGTGGAGAACCCTACCACAATTACTCCAAGAGCAACACTGAACACTGAACGACAACAACTCATCCAGGAGCTCATAAAAGAACCCAGAACAACATCTAAATACTGCAGGCCTCACTTGTCTCAGTTTTGGTCAGTGGTGCTGTTTCAACAATAAGAAAGAGACTGAGCAAAAAAGGCATCCATTAGAGAGTTCCAAAGCAAAAGCCACTGCTGACCAAAAAGAACACAAAGTCACGTATCATATCTGCCAAAAAACATCTCAATTATGCCCATAAATTTGGTCAAATATTCTGTGGACTGATGGGACAAAAGTTGAACATTATGGAAGGTCTTATGCATCTTGTTACGTCTGACATAAAACTAACACAATGTTTCATAAAAAGAACATCATACCAACAGTGGTGGTGGTGTGATGGTCTGGGGCCACTTTGCAGCTTCAGTACCTGAAGGACTTACACATAAATTCTGCGCTCAACAGGAAAATCCTGTAAGTAAAATGTCCAGCCATCAGTTTGTGACCTCAAGTTCGAGCACACTTGGCTTATGCAGCAGGACAATGATCCGAAACACATCAGCAAGTCCACCTCTGAATGGCTCAAAAAAATGAAATTAAGGTTTTGGAAGGGCCTAGTCAAAGTCGTACTTAAATGCGATTGAGATCCTTACACAAGCTGATCATGTTCAAACCCTCTAATGTGGCTAAATTCTGCATAGAAGAGTGGGCCAGAATTCCTCCACAGCGATGTAAAAGACTGAGGAGACACTCATTGTGGAGTGCTGTATTATGGTAGGTGCTGAGGACATGCTGATCAGGAAGAAACAGATATTTGTCTATAATGAGGATCCTGATAAGGAGTATGATCTTTACCCATCCATGATTTCAACAGTTTTAACTGAGCTACATCTCACTCCATGTCATCCTCACAGCTTGCATGAGATCATAAGATTATAAATACTTTATTGCACAGTCAGCGCAGGAGACATCTAAACTAAACACTGCTTCTTGATATAATCAGTCCTGAGCAAACACATAGCTGGCGTTCAACTTCAGCTTAAACCTTTCAATGGTGCCAAAAAGACAAAATTACACTCGCCAAAATCAAAACGGATGGAGGAAGGTGATAAGACTTTAGCACCAGCTTTGGAGGACAACTTATCTCTACTGTACCCCCGAATGCAGTCAAAAGCTGTTAGGGAGAGGTCAATATGAGGGCCAATATGAGAATGATATGCGGTTTAACATGGTCTTACAGAGTACACACACACACACACACACACACACACACACACACACACACTGTGAAAACTGTTACAGTCCTTTACCCAAATGCCAATGCAAAAAGATTTATACACTTGTGGATAAACTTGTACATTATTGTTAGTCTCCATAGTTGTAATGATCATTCCAAGTTGTCATTACAGACCGATTTCAAACCTTCCGTTCATATCAAAAATATTAGAAAAAGTAGTCAGCTCAAATATGCACATTCTTGCAGGAAAACAACATCCTAGAAGAATTTCAGTCAGGTTTCAGGCCCCATCATAG
>JAOVVA010000036.1:4375792-4388469 GCA_028565275.1 Leiocassis micropogon | reverse complement strand
TGATTTCTTCACACCAAGCTGCTTACCTATTGCAGATTCAGTCTTCCCAGCCTGGTGCAGGTCTACAATTTTGTTTCAGGTGTCCTTTGACAGCTGTTTGGTCTTGGCCATAGTGGACTTTGGAGTGTGACTGAGGTTGTGGACAGGTGTCTTTTATACTGATAACAGATGTCATTAATAAAGGTAACGAGTGGAGGACAGAGGAGCCTCTTAAAGAAGAAGTTACAGGTCTGTGAGAGCCAGAAATCTTACTTATTTGTAGGTGACCAAATACTTATTTTCCACCATAATTTGCAAATAATTTTAATTCTTTAAAAATCCTTTTTTATTTATTTTGTCTCTCATAGTTGAGGTATACCTATGATGAAAATTACAGGCCTCTCTCATCTTTTTAAGTTTGAGAACTTGCACAATTGGTGGCTGACTAAATACTTTTTTGCCCCACTGTATATCCATAGTTGACTTTTCACAGTTAGCCTTAAGAATCTCTCAACTGCAAGCACTCTCAACTACTCCCTGACCAGAAATACAGTACTGAATGTACTGAAATAAAAATTCTATTTATAGACACAAGGTGGTGCTACATTCACCATTTCGTTTCCTTTCACAAACGATGAGCTCACTTACTCGCTCATCGTCTATACAGTACTGCTTTATCCTGTATACAGGGTTGCTGGGAGCCTGAAGCCTACCCCAGGAGCCTTAGGGATGGGGTGCCAATCCATCGCAGAGCACACACAAACACATACACATACTCATTCATACATTCGGGCAATTTGTAAACGCCAATTAGTCTAGTCTGCATATATTTGGACTGTGGGCGGAAACCTGAGAACCCAGAGGAAACCCACCAAGCACAAGTCAAACCCAAAATATGGAGGTGCAAGGTGACAATGCTAAACATTAAGCCACTCTGCCGCCCTGAACAATGCTGGCACAATGAATTTCTATTAGTTGCACAACCGATATATTTGCACTTGGTTATAAGATTTTTATTCTGCATTGCTTTGTGAAAAACAGTAACATTAGAAACATGACAAGGAAATAAAATACTGCAAAACATCCTTTCTCATTTTTATCAAGAACTTAATGAACAATGGAACATTGGAAGAAAGGTGTATCCTGAGTTTGTTGACAAAACAATGTCTTAAGGCACTCTGTTACAGTACGGGCAAATAATAATAATAATAATAATAATATTTTCAGTAGCCTGTTTTTACTATGAAAGAATAAAACTAAGAGAGTGTAAAAAGCAATAAAGTAACCTCACTAGAAGGAAACAGGAAGGAAAAAAGAAATAATGGCGGGACTTCATGAGATATCACATCAAACAATATAAAACAAGCAAATGTGTTTATATAGAGCTGTGTCAATCTAGAAAAAAAAAATAGTGTACTCAGATAGTGCACAGAGACAATCTAGACCAGATCATATATTTTTTTAAAAAACAGCTCCCTACCCCACCCTTTCAAAAAAAAATAAATAAATAAAGTATGTTGAAATGGAGAATGAGGCTGTGTTTAAGCTTTATTACTTGCTGCAAGTGTACATCGAACATGATTAAACATCTAAAACCGTCTATAATCCACTTTTGGGACTTGAGTCAGTCATTTAAACATCAGGGTGTGTTAGCACCCTTAACATTCCCTGTTACTGCTGGAGGGAAAATGGAATAAAAGTTCAATTCGTTAAACACTAAAAACAAATAAGAAACAGAAATATGGCAAAACATTTTTATAAATCTTATGTTATTACTTCTATTTTTTTTAAATAACCAGATAGAAACATCTCACCTTTACTATTGTAGTAACTTAGATTAATGATTTTAATTATTTAAATCCAGAACTAGTACAACCCAAAACAATTATTAAAATGTTAGCTGTCAGAAATAAATTAGTTGTGGCTGAAACTTTACACTTTGCAAATTCAAGTGATGCTATAATATAAACAGACTCGACACATCTCCAAATCCAAACTCAACCAAAATATCTTCTTTTCATTTCCCTTTCTTGGTGTGATGCATCCTCGATCACTTGGGCAAGGTCCATTCCTTTCTGAATTTCCTAATCATGGCTGAAAGCACCATGTGATGTTAAAATGACCTTAATTTGACCCTTATTTGTGGTGCTTAGGCCTGAAGCAGTAATCATTCCAGCTTACTATTATATACAATCATTCCCCTATCTCAGATATTTCAGTCTGTTTGTGTCATGTTTTCAACACCGTGCAACGCTCAACAACTCCACAACAGTGACCTCATCGTACCATGAAAACCTTAGAAATTCTTAGTTTGCCATGTTTCAATCCCTTGTTTCTTCCCGAGTCTTCCCAGGCGGGTGCTGCTGCTGTTATAATAGTGTTCAAGCATCTGTGAAATAAGAACATTTAAAAATGAGAACTAGAGAAGTTATGTTGAAATGAAATGCAAATTACACAAAATCTGTTGCTTTTAACCTAAATGTAGAAATCACGATAGTTAGTTCAGATCACATCAGACCAGAATGTGTAACAGGATGTATTTGTGTGAGTGAATGTGTAACAGGATGAAGTCCAGACCTGTGGTGACGGTCGACCGCCCTCGGGTGGTCTTGATTTCGGCAAAAATTGTATAGGTATCATAACCAAGTACAATGCCTGCGATAAGTCCAAACACCTGTAACAGAGGAAAAAAAAAAAACTATTTATCCACTACTGCTTCACTGAGGTAGAAACAACCGACACGCGACATGCTTCTAACACCAGGTGTGTGAGAACTAGAGATGCACCGGTCGATCAGTTCCAAACAGCAAAGTTGCTCCTACAACATGAGATGTTGTGCTGCCATTATTCAAAATAATGATAATAATAATTTTAAAAAAAAATCTGTTTCAGTGTGACTTGAATAGGTTCGAGTCATTTTTGGCACGCGAGCGACTAAGCCTTGCTCATCTTTCTGGCAGCCGATCAAAACCTGTTTGTGTCAGTGGAAAGCCATGGGGAACGAGTTTATATATTTTTTGCGTTTTTTTTTTTTTGCGTTTGTGCAAGATTTAGTAAAGACATGATACCATAAATGTTATCAAAAACAGCAGGAAGAAGAAAAGGGAGCCACTATCAGTTTCGGTTTTAAAGTAGCCGGAATCATAAAGTAAGTTTAAGTGAGGTTTATTTCACATTTTACTTCATTTACATGTCTTCATATGCAAAAATATAATTATAGTGTTGGAATTGACATCATTTTCTATGAAAAAATGCATTTGGATTAATTTTTAATGCCGAGATTGTAATTACAGGATCGCAATGTTAATCAAATTGGCATATCTAGGTAGCTCTATGAACAGCTAAGTTTTCTAATTTTGTTGCTCTAAATGTCAAAACTATTTGAACATGTCGGTCATCTTTATGTATCATATATCATATCATATCATATCATATCATATCATATCATATCATATCATATCATATCTAAAGAGATTAAGCCAGGCACATTAAGTTTTATATCTGGCCCCATAGTTATAGTTAGACTTTTATTAAAAATATAAAATATTTATGAGACATACAGTGTAACTGTTAAAGGTTTAAGCACATGTATAAAAAAATTTAACTGAAACTGAAATAAAGTTCTGACCCCGCCGGCAATGCGCGCTCCGTCTCCGGCTCCACCGATCACACAAATCAGAGAGGTGATGATGTACAGCAGTGCACCGATCCCAGCGCGGAACAAATCCTAAAGAGGCAAGACAGAAAAGGTATGCTTAGCTACAGTATGCCTGTGTGTTTTTGCACATCCAGCACACACTGCTTTTCCTTTCCTGGATATACCCTTTAAATGAACCAGCATTAAAAACATGCACAAGTTTGATGTGCTCCACTGATTAGATGTAGCATTGACGCCACCACCACATGACATGAATAACACTGATTATCAGAAAAATAGATGTAGCACAAACTGCTGAAAATAGTTAATGCTGGCTATGATCGAAAGGTATCAGATACAGTAACTCAGTACATCACAGCTTCCCGTGTATATGGCTTATCAGGAAAAGAATTCCAGGTTGTTGATCCGGCCTTCGAATTCCCCAGATCTCTGATCTGATTAAGCATCCATGGAATGCACCGGACAAACAATGTCTGACCCATGGAGGCCCCACCTTGCAATTTAAAAGATCTGCTGCTATTGTTCTGGTGACAAATACCACAGCACACCTTCAGAGGTCTCGTGTATTCATGTCCTGAGGGGCCATAGGCACAAGTGGAACCTAAAACCTAGTTGGTGTTAAGTATTGCAATAACAGTTTTAGATCGTCATAATTAACACATACATCAGTCAGCCATAACAATAAAACCATTAACATTAAAACCACCTAGGTCCAACGTGACGATGTGAAGTCAGATGTTTCAAAACACAGCGGTAAAAGAAAGCTTTCCAAAGATATTATGCAGTAAAAATCTTTCTATTCTGCACAGTTTCAGGACGTGTTTCAAAACACGGCAGTAAGACTGAATTTAAAAAAAGGAAGCTTTCCAAAGATACTCCGATCAGCCATAATATTATGGCCAAATATTGAGTAGGTCCCCTTTTTGCCACCACAGCAGTGTTGCACTGTGTGTTCTGACACCTTTCTATTGGAACCAGCATTAACCTTTTCATCAGTATCGGACTACACAGGCCATCGCTCTACATGTGCATTAATAAGCCCTGGGAACTCATGACCCTGTCACTAGTTCACCGTTTTTCCTGTCTTTGATTACTTTTGGTATGTCCTGACCACTGCAGCCTGGATAATGCAGTTTTGCAGAGTTGCTCTGCCCCAGTCCTCTAGCCATCACGATTTGTCTCTTCTTAAAGTCTCTCAAATCCTTATGCTTGCCCATTTTTTCTGCTCCCAACACATCAACTTCAGGAAAAAAGGTTTACTTGGTACCCAATATATCCTACAAATTTCCGCCCATCATTGTAACAAGATTTTGAAAATGTAGATATTAAGAGAAAGGCCAAATTGTAATGGTTCAGAAAACTGGGTCAGGGCAACTCCAAAACTGCAGTTCTTGCGGGATGTTTCCAGGCTGCAGTGGTCAGGAGTTACCACGAGTGATCCAAGGAAGGAAGGAAAACCGGGAAACTGGTGACAGGGTGATGGGTGGCCAAGGCTCACTGATGCACATGAGGAGTGAAGACTGGCCTGTGTAGTCCCATCCAATAGAAGAAATTAAGGAAAAGTTTAATGCTGGTTCCAATAGAAAGCTGTCAGAACACACAGGTCACCACTGTCCTGGTGACAAAGAGGGGGATGACGACTAAATACTCAATATTAGGCGGGTGGTCAAAATATTATGGCTGATCAGTGTTTTATATAATGAATCTTTTTTTATTCTGCTTAAGTATTAAGTATTGAATCATGTCACAAGTTAGGTCATAAATCTGCAATGGGGCTGTACATGTATTTAACCCTGTTTCTTATAGTTTCTTGTCATTGTTGGCACACATCCTCATGCTGGTGTTTTAATGTATGGAAATACCTTAAATACGGGAATATGGAAATATCACATGTTTGTATATTACTTACACTCCAAAGCCAGTTGACGAGCAAAAACTGTTTATCCAGTTCCATCATGAAGACGACGAAGAAGATGATGGCGAAGACCATCTCACAAATCGCCACTGCCGAAAAGCCGCCATACGCTGACGCTGCGTAACAGATGATGATGATCAAGCTCAAGAGCTACAAAAAGACGCAGAGAGAGAAGGTTTAGATATTATGTGATATGATTTACGGATATTATTCTCCTGCTTAGACGTCTTTAAAACTATGTAAAATGTACAATAGATTCAATCATGTGTTCAAGTTTTGAACTGGATGTATACATGTATATTATATAACACCTTTATTCAGTTCATACTTCGAATGCTGGTGTGAGGTCACATGACCACGCCGTCTCATTGCTGCTGATGATGTCAGACTCATAACACTGGAATGACCTTTTCTTATTTTATAAATAGTTGTTACCCTGAAGGCCAAATTCCAGCCCCTGTAGTAGCTTACATTGCTCATTCACTCCCCAAGGACCACCCATTTGTTCTTGTGTGTCTTTTAACAACCACGCTGCAAATTCTTCGTTCTCCTGGGAATTCCTGGGGCTACTTAAAACTTTTTTCTTCGTCTTTATTTTAATGACCAAACCATGGTGAGAAAGGCAAGACGAGCGTGGCTCCTGTTCCCACTGAATTCCACACCTCATGCTAAAATTGGGGGTTGTGTACAGAGAAGCCTTACATGGTTTCGCGCGAAGAGCCCATTACTCCGTGCTAAGTTTACTCCGCTCATCTCTGACGCTCGGATTACTTCATTTATTCCTATAGCTGTTCTATTTATTATGCTGCGGTTAATATGCAGTAGGGACATACTAAATCCTATATGTACCTATATATAAATCCTATATGTACCATATGTGTACAATATGTATGCAAATCCTATATGTTACTTTATTCTGTACAAACATACTACTACTACTATTACTATCGTACACCTCCGAACTCATATGTGTGAGCTGTAGCGCATGATGCATGTATTCACAAATGATCAGCAAATACAGTACACAACAGAACTAAAGCGATGACTAGTAACTGCTAAGCAAGGGCACTTCTGCAGCAAGAGCAAATGTGTTAAATGTCTATTAACTCATCAAATGCTAAATGCAAAGGCAGGAATTAATCTACAACATCTAAGTTTCAGATTCCAATGAATAAGTGTGCAGTTAGGTTCCTGTGACTCGCTGTTGCTATAGCAAACGCAAAAGTGTTGCTAAAACAATGACCCAGGGAAATATGCCTACTTCTCTGCCCTGCTTACAGGACGCACATGCAGCGTCCTTGAACATGTACTTAAACTATCTACAAGGCCTCTTTGCACATACGTACTGTTATCCAAACACACAGTCATGTGGCAGAAGGACAAGTTATAGAGTCATGTTAAAGAACCGGTCTTTACAACCATGGCAAGAAGAAAATTAAACTTAAAATGTCAAAGAGGACGGAGTACAACAGTAAAAGGATGCATGAAGCACGCACAAGATTTATGCACAAGCAGGTTTAAAGGTATTTCTATTAGAGTGGCTAGTGAGTGCTAGTGAGATAATAATCGATTAAAGTTTTTTACTGTACATCTTGAGAAACTACTTAAATATCCGAGCAACATCTCTACATCATTGTCCTAATAAAGAAAGCGATCATCTTTGCATGACACACAATTGCACCCTATTCTGCAACAATTAACTTTACTACCTATAGTAAAGTAGGATCAATTGTGAAATAAATGACGAACCGTTTCAAGATTTACCCACATATATTTTTTTTAGCTCACAAAACTTTCCATATTTAGGATTCCTGCAACAGCTTAGCATACTTTCATAATAATAATAATAATAATAATAAAAATGTAATCTGACTTTCAATGCAACAGATTCAGGTCTCACCCCGAGTGTGACACTTTCACACCTACCACACCTACCACAGCTACCACAGCTACCTGCTCTACTACATGAGGGAAATTTGACCTCAGGCTGACTTCGTGTCCAAATACGAGACATCATCATAGTGGTAATTAACGTCTCGTTTTCATCGCTCACATTGTTAATGGTTTAAAAAGTGTATTATTATGTCAGCTCCCGAGTGCGTCAGAGTTTGCACACATGCAGGCAGATGCAGTGCCTGGGCTTGCACATATGCCTTACAGTGGTCAGAGATTGGGGAACTGAAAGAAAGGAAGCATTTAAGTTAAGTCTAGAGGAAACGTACACGGTACAGCTGCAGAAACCATTCATTCATTTTCCACTTTTGGTCAGGGGTACAGTGATCATTTTAGAAAGATTGCAGATTTTTTTTTCTCCCATATCCTCATAAAACATGAAATACTGTAATTGAAATGCTTATTTTTACTAGCTAGTTTTTAATAGGCTCTCAGTTCTGGACAGTTGTTTGATTTATACAGTATGTGTTATATTTATATAATTTATAGTTATTTTTTTTTCCAGGCAGGAACAAAAATAATAAGAGAACGGAACGTTTTACGCTAAAAAAAAGCATGACGATATGCATAAGCAAGCATACTACACTTTTATACAAGGGGTGTTCAAGTCAAAGAGGGACTTCTGATTGTGCACAATGACAGAATACAGCAATGAGAGTAAAAACTCCCTTTATTTCTCTATATAGTCCCCTGCTACACTAATGCACTTATCTCAGCGTTTCACTAGTGCTTGGTTACCATCAGGATAGAAAGTTTTCTAAGTACACCGGAGCCATGATCAGTCTGCCTGCTTCACATCTGATACGCTGGCCTCCCAGGAACTCCTTTAATGGCTCAAACATGCTGAAATGGCTTGGATCAGAATTGTATGGGGGAGGGGATGTAGCAATAACTCCCAGCTGAGTTTCTGTAATGTGCAAGTGGTGTTCGTGTAGGATTGTGTGTACAGTTCCCACAGAACATTTTACTATCTGAATAGTAAAATGTTCTGTGACATTTTACTATCTGAATGTCTGAATGTTCACGGGGTGGGCACTTCCACTGGGATCAAAGGTCATTCAAAGGTATCGGGGCTTCTTTAATATGTTTGCACCATTCAAATGTTGTGCTGCAGCCAAGAGTCTCATGTGGTGCAGGAAGTCTTTTGTAAATGAGAAGGTGGTTTTACGCCTTAATTCTCAAGAAATTTCATCACAAGTCCCGGTTTGACTTGAACACCTTTTGAATTTTACAAACGTCTTTCTTCTTTATACAGATAGATTTGATTTTTCAAGAGGACAACGAGTTTATTTTCAATCTTTGAATTTTTTTTTTCAAAATTTAAATGCATGTACAAAAATAAATAAAATATTAAATGAGCGAGATTGCATCATACACATAAACCTTAGGCAATATAAACTAATGTAAAAGTCACAGTTATACAGGGGCCAACAGGATAAAACCGGATTTTTTCCCCCATTAATTAACAACTCAAATAAAGAAACCCATTCAAAATTTAATACCACTGAAGGTCAGGGTTCTGCCATTTTTGTACAGTATGTCCATACAATTTGTCCTTTTGTCATCGCTGACCTATATCTCACCTAACACTCACAATCCTCATTCATCCTGTAATGAAAGCTTTCCTGTTCCACAGTGTACAGGTCTCTAGCTTGCACCTGTTGAACAATAGTGCGACTGATCATTTATTTATTTAACCTGGTAAATTATTCACATTTATTCTGTCATGTCTAATAACATACAGTTATCGTGTCTACTTGGAGGCAGGGCTGTTTGACGATCTAGTTTATCTTAATAACCATTGTATTCTGTGTGTAGTCAGTTACACGTCATGTTTACGCTGTTATGTTTTTTTTTATTATACTGTAGTATAAACCTTACCGCATTTTACGAGGGCTGTACTGAAAGTAATGCAAAAGTGTGCATCTTTTTTTTTTTTATTAACTTATGAGTCATTCAAATCGCACATGGGGTTGGTAGAGTGACTCTTTCTTTATACTCATCATAGTTTCCGCCACAAGACGGGCATTTGCACCATCGTCGGACCCAGCTCTCGAATCTTCTCTGAAAATCCCCTTTGTCTCCAGGTCGTGCCTGTGACAAAGAGGATTTGAGAGTTGGGTTCGACGATAGCGCAAATGTATGACTTGTGATAGAGACTATGTTCAGTAGTACGTTTGTATAGAGGAGGATTTAATCGAACAATCTGCCTGTGCAAAAAACCGAAAAACCTGGGTCAGTTGAAAAAGTTATGCCCAATTTTGCATTACTGACTTTGGGTACAGCCTGAGCATTATAACTGGTCATTGTCAAGTCTAACCTACTAACCAATGTGCACTTTGTGAACAAATGAACAAAACAAACAGCATTTTTTTCTTGTTGCTGGAATGCTGATTATTCACTGTGTAGACTTTTTTTTTTAGATGTTTATTTATTTTTTTTGAAATGCCACTTTGGGGATTTGTGCTCACTCAGCCACATGAGCATTAGTGAGGAAAGGCATTGACGCCCGGGGTGCATTAAGTGTTCCAGGTCATCCCAAAGATGTTCAAGTAACCCACTCCCATGGATTCTCCCACTCCAACCTTGGCAAACCATGATTTCCTCAACCTCGCTTTGTGGACAGAGGCATCATCACAAGTCAGGGCCTCTTAGGGCCTGTACTGTAACTCTACAGCAAAGGCATTCTATACAATAGGGCCCTGTTGTACACTGTTGTGGCAACATGAGAACATAAATATAACCTACCTTAATTGTCGGTAAAACCTTGACGTACTAAAAATACAAAAATTAAATGATAATGTACCCTTGATGGTGGTATCACCTAGCAACACTGAAAAGAAGAGTTTAGCACCTGAGAGTGAGAGTAAGAGTGAGAATTGGCATATGATTTAAGATTTCGTCAGCGCATCTGTGCATCACATGGCAACCGAATACGCTTGGAAGGAAACACCAACTGACATCTTCTCATGTCTAGAGTGATTTCCACAGGAGAGAGTATCAGGATCTTACCTACACTCAGAGCACGGCCGTACTTCACAATGTCTGGTTGGCCAAAAAGTGAGTATTTCATCATGTTTTAACTTCATACTGATATGTCATTCTTTCGTCTGATATTCAGCATCTTGCCATGATCTCTTAATCAATATAATTAATCCAAAGTCACACATCCCATGATGTGACTCTCCTCTCTCTTGCAGTGGCACTTAGGTTGCTGTTATACAGTATAGTTTTGTGAACGGATGAAGCTCAACGCACAACAAAACTGTTGCCTAGGAAACGGCATGCACACACTATACTGAAACCACAGATTACGGGAACTTGTGCTTATTTTGGGTTGCTGGGAGACCATCAGATTACAGAGAGCTGAAAATGGCATTGAGATGGAGAAATTGTGTCATCTTTACCTAGTCAAGTCCAACTGATTTTAGAAAATGATGCACAATATGAAAGCCCTTATGAGTATTCATAAGGTATAACTATAACAAATACTGCGTTGTTATATACAGTAAGATACTGACTATGTTTCTTTACATTCATAGTAGTCATACAGCACCTCTCTCGACTAACCGTCTCGTCACATTTACAGGAAGTTTAAAGTCCAGAAATCCTGTGTGTACAGGTATGCACCTAATCTAACACTCCCGGATCTGATAGTCGGCCGTGCCTACATGCCACGATTAACTGAAGCACCCGTGTTAGGGTGTGGTTTAAACTCTGAACGTAATAGCATTGAAGTCATTCGTCTGAACATTCCGTAAGTTGTTTCTTATTGTCTTATCAACCGTGCTTGTCCAAGCGTTCCGGGCAGCTGAAAAAAGAGCAGACTTTCCAGAAGAGAAGCCTGGTGAAGTAGAAAGCACACATTCTTCACAACCCACGCTTCTGAACTGACGCCAGCATGGGGTACGCTCATAAATTCCCGCCAGCGCTTTTCATTTAATACTTTTTCCCCCTCTCCGAGTCCGCTTAGCCTGACAAATGTTTAACACTGTCGGCAAACCCTCGTACTTCTTAATGAAATGCAAGCACTGGGGCGGTTAAGCTGGGCTCAAGATTTACTAATGCAACTGAATGCGCACCTTCTTGACGTGTTTAGACTTTGGAGCATATGTGTTATGTGTTACGACAAGCCACATTTAGCAAAAGAATGTTTGTTTCCATTCACTTTTTGGTTCACAGTCGCTACCTTTAGGGAAACTAAAAAAAGCTACTTTTTCATGTTAACAAGAGGCCGTTAGTGTGCTGATTTTGCTGCTCTCTGTTCTTAAAAGCATAATGTAGTTGAAACCACATTGTGTTGTGCTGCAAAATCAAAAATGCATAAACAAGTGATAGAGTTTTAACAGACACCCTTACAGTTAAGCAAGATTTGCAACCCAAATCAGTTGGATTGTCGAAGTCTGTGCAGGCTATTAGACCTCGCAAGGGTGCGACAGGGTGGGGGTAAGAGGTGCCGCAAGCTGCCAGATATGTATTGAAGCTTTATGAGGAGAGGAGACTGGCACAAGCTGCCTCTGTGAACCTCAGTGGCTGACTGAACTCCAGAGAACGCACAATGAGCCTCTATTCACGCTGGCAGTACTGTCTCTTTACAGACGCCTACTGCTGAGAGATCAGCAAACACCCGTTCTACACTCACACACACTGAGCAGACATCAAGCACATGTGGCAGATACACACACGACACGGTTCAACAACAAGAAATGAGTGGAGACAGAAACGTGCGCGCACAAAACATCTGGTAGATCGATTGCAATTACAAATTTAATTAATCTTTTGTTGGTCGGTTTTACGATTCAAAATCGATACACACCTTTTAAACTGTTTAAGTAAACTTATAATTTATTAATGGTCTAAAAATTTATAAATCCCATTACAAATATACCACAGCTTTTGCAGAAAATACAAACCGCCTGCATCTTTGCAAATACTCACGTTTTGCAAGAGTATCGCTTCTTCATCTTTTAATTTATGGTTTATGGATTATCACTTTGTATGAGATTTGACATTTAAACAATCAACAAAATGAAGTTACAAAGAAATATATCATTTTTATTTCAAAAATTTATGAGATTTTAAATACTTCAAAACCTTATATATATATATACAGTGGTGTGAAAAACTATTTGCCCCCTTCCTGATTTCTTATTCTTTTGCATGTTTGTCACA
>JAOVVA010000036.1:4328406-4363223 GCA_028565275.1 Leiocassis micropogon | reverse complement strand
AGAGAGAGAGAGAGAGAGAGAGGAACATTAAGAAAGTTGCAAAATTTGATATTTTAAACCACATTGTGAACACTTTTATTTTAAATAAAAACATCAAAAGAATGTAAAGGATTATGAATATTGATGTGGTAACTGTAGATAAGGTAAAACCCTTTTATTGTTGACTATTTACATGGGATGTTCAACTCAAACTGGGACGTGTAATGAAATTTCTGAAGAATGAAGGTGTAGAACCGATTAACATTTACAGAAGACTTCAAGCACAGTACAGTGATGAGTCTCTTAACCGCAGTAAAATACTGGAATAGTATTTTAGCAAATGTTTCAAAAAAGGCCGTACATCCGTAAATGACGATCACTGCACAAGGCTCAGAGCCCACTGCAGGCATTCTTGTGAACATTCAGCAAGTGGAATGACTGTGGGAACTGAACACATAAATATTCAAGAACATCACTTGCACATTACAGGAATTCGGCTAGGAGTTATTGCCACATCTTCTGTACAGTCCTGACCTCCTTTAATGCCAAATGATTTCCACATCATTGTGTGGGCCATTAAAGGAGTTCCTGGGACGCCAGCCTTATCATGGCTCTGGATTGCAGCCCATTGGAGCCCACTGGAGTAGCCCAGAGGAAGAAGACATCGTCCACCTGTACTGGGTTCCTATAGAGCCTTTTTGGGTTTTCATCTTGTACTTCATACAGAATTTTAACACCTTGATGGCTCCTCTCAATACACTAATGAAGAAGACGAAGGCATGACTCCTAGGTGGACAGAGAAGCCTTAGCAGGCCTGGCAGAGAGCCTGAGGAGCATTATCAAAGAAATCACAAAGAGGCCCACATGGCCAATCGAAAGTGCCTGGGTTTAAACTTGCGGCCAGGACAGCAGGTGACAGCAGGATACTAAGGATCATCCATTGCAGAAGCTGGTACCAAGTCATACTGGTATCTTCAAGATGCATAAGAGTATCAACCTAGTAGTGTACTGCCTAGCTGATGATCAACCCCAATTTTCATGTCTCACAGCTGAAACTGGTCTTGAGCATGATCAACAAACACGTAAACACACAATGACCAACAGAATTTATCTGTGGAGTGGTTTCAATGAGTCACATCCTGAACTCCTGGACACCCATTGCTTAGTGAAGTGTGAAGGTTATGGCTCAGAGGAATGCTCTTAGGTGTCATCTCAGCACACCCTGGACCCAGAGCTCAACCGGGACGTCTGCAGGAACTGAGTAGCCAGTCTGGAAATATGGGGAACTGCTCCTAGAAGGGAAGTGGGGATAATGTAATTCCACGATGACCCTTTTAGGTAGCACTACCCAGTGCCAGTTGCTAGGCAGTGCCCTCACAATAGCAATCAAAAATGCATAAGGCCTGGTCGGGCACCTTTATAAACCCACAGCATGCTCTAATAAGTGCGTGGACATAAATCCTGTGCCACTTGCTACTTGAGTACTTGAGTCTTTAATAATATGTTAGGGAAAACTTTTTTGAGATTTAGAATCATTAAATCAGCTATTTCACATTGAGGGGCGGTGCTATATTTCATTCTTAGAGATTTGCAGAGACAGATTTGTCACATCCCTAGCCTAGGAATGATTCATTCCTGATCAAGGTGACTTCTGCAGCTGCCAACGTGCCTTCAGTCTCACTGGCACACAAGTACTACAAGCATCATCATGGTAACACAAGAACGCTTAACACTACAGTATCTCCGCCACCTCAAATCCTCGATTTAATTCCATCTTTCATGCATTATCTTCTTGAGCACGAACAGGCAATATTTAATGTCTTTGTTTCTATTGCACAGTGAACCCTGTGAAAGCAGTTACATTGATACTTGTAGTTACGCTGCTGCCCGACATCACTGTAATATTAATCCCTTTTTATCTGAGAGGCAATGAAGTGCCTGCTTTTCCCCCGATGCACACTGAGAGATTAGTCAGTCGGAATATTTTGGATGCCCCTCCCTCGTTGTCCTTATCCGACTGAATGGAAAATCACATTATTAAACTTACTGAGGTGCTTCACCATCTGTCGACGCTCTGTGCTAACACACGTACAAGCCTTAAACATCCATTACACACACAGAGTGAACGCATGTCTAATCGCATTCGAAATATGGAACACACATTCATGTCACATACTAAACACACAGGGAGAAGAAAAAACCCAGAGCAGTTTATTTTGCCTTCCATCAATCTAACTAGCCGAGCTTGACTTGGAATTACAATCAGGCTATTAGCGGTTTCAAGTGATTGTGGCTGTGGGGGTGGAGGAGGAGAACGAGAGAATGCAAAAGTGTGGAGGAAGGTGAGAATAACACAACAACACAGAGAAAACAGGAAAAATAACCTGTCTTTATGCTTGAGATCTAGATTATCTAGATTAAAAAAATCACAGCTCGTTTCTTTAGCACAGGACAAATAAATACGATAGCATGAGCTTACTAGCATTAGGAATACTCAAGCATTTTTGTTCTAGTTTTTACCTACTGTACATCATACTGTATGTAGTTTCACACATTTGATTCATTTGACATTATTAAAGAACTCACCATTCGTTTCATATGCTTACATATTGCATGGCAGACTCTTAATCAGGCCAACATAACCAACGACATAACCTACACCCTTTGTCCATCGTCTAATTGATTATATAATATGATTTTCGTCTTCATTATTATGGCTTTTGTGATCGCTTAGTCCATGTTTGGCTTCAAAGCCAAAGCCAGATCATCATGATTACTCCAGAACCAAGCCAAGTCTTTTAGCCAGCTTTTATAGACTGTAATCTGGAGTAGATAATTACAGGTTAAAAGACGAATAATAAGACAGCATAGACAAATAGACAGCTCTAATGGCACTGTAGCTTGCCACCCAGTTAATTATTGGTATTGGTATTTCAGCTGCACATTAAAATTTAACATTACTGCATCAAGCTCTGTGAAAAGTAATGTACAGACCTCAGATTATGTAATGTAAGGATGAATATACAAAGAACGATGTTACGTACTCTTCCTACAGTACTTCAGTAACTGGTTCACTATAATAGCATTTTTTTGGGGTTTGTTTGTTTTATTATATTATTTTACTTGTTACTGTATAAAAAAATGCAATTTAAAGCAACAATGTAATCATCATATGCTAAATCTGCAAGCAAACGTTTGTTCATTTCTACATTTTCCATACTGATTTATAAGATACAGGGTCGCAGCAAGCCTGAGCAGATCTCTGGAGACCTCGGCACAAGGTTGGGGTACACCCTGAAAGGGGTGCCAGTCCATTACAGGGCACACATACTTGGGCAATTTCGGAACGCCAGTTAACCTACATGTCTTTTGACTGTGCAGCCACACACACACATACACACACAGTAAACAAGGGTACCTGGAGGTAACCCACCAAGCACAGAGAAAACATGCAAACTCCACACACTCGACTCGAGGCAGGAATCAAGGCCACAGTACTATCGCCACACCACCCTCCAAGCAAACACTTATGAAGGAAACAATATTTTACAGCTCTACGGTAAACCTGTGGAAATATGAATAGGACAAGTAGGCCATTAGCCAGCTAAATGAGCTACACAAGCTAGACAGATCTTCTGATTTACTTCAGTATTTGGTCCTGATTACATACATAAGAATGATGTACAGTATAAGGGGGCTGTGTAGCTAGAAATGTTTTTTTTTTGGGGGGGATTTTCCCCAAATTCCCCTCAACACTAGGAGGTTCCTACATTAAGGCTACTAGTCAATCAGGAAGGGACGAAGACTATCACGTGTTTCTTCCAAACCACGTGATGCCAGCCGACCATATCTTTTTGAACTGCTCGCTCACCCGCTGATAGGGGCTGAGTAATTCACTCAAAGGACAGCGCCGTTCGCTGCTTCCGCTTGCGTGAGCTCACAGACGCCCATTGATTGGCTGTAGACAAGTGATTAATCTGAGAGCACTAAGTCCCTCCCATCCCACCCTGCTGAGAGAGGCTACAGCGTAGCTAACATGCTACTGAAACACCATTTTCCCCAAACATATGAGTCCCATTCCAATAGCTCATTTGTAAATCCAACAAACTACTAAGATACTAACACAATTGGCTATACACAGTATAAAACTAACATGTTCCATGATCTTGTCCTTGCTTTTAGAATCATACCGATGGTTGAACAATTTATGTCTGCCATCTTCTCACCTCGCTCCAATCTCTCAATTATTTTCACTTTTGTCTCCGTGGTTAATGCTGGGTGCTTCTTAGCAGTACCAGCTTAATCGCTGCTGCTTTTATGCTTGCTTCCGGACATCCTGGGTGCATGACAATGCGAATGCATGTTGGTATCTTCAAAAGTTTGTAACTCAAATGTTCATATGTAGGGGACTTACTGTAGCAGCCAGCTAACATTACATCACTTTATATATGGTTGATAGTAGAGAGGGTGTCGTTTTCAACACAGCTCACTTATAATTTATTCTTAAATAATGCATTTTCCTTGTATTATACACACACACACACACACACACACACACACACACACACATATATAATTTCATGGACCTTATCTTAAATAGATGATCCCTTTACCTCAAAGTCAAAGAGGACATATAGCATATTAAGAGAAATTTTGTCCTAGAGCGGTACTTTTACTCAATTCAGTGTGTTTGGTATTCTTTCCACCACCGATGCATGAAAAAACCCAGGAATTTGAGGACGAGTGGATGCCATGGTGACAGACTCTAGACTTTATAGTTTCCATAGAGACAAGGCAGATGGCATATTTCACACTTTCCCATACTTGTTTTGTCATGAATAAACAATGAATACCTTTATATTAACCGTGGATTATCAACAGCTTTTCTGAGTTGATTTATGGGTATGATCAGAGTCACGGGTCTTAACAGTAATGTTGATTCATATAGCAAATTTTACTCATAAGCAAACATTTTAAATAAAACATGTCTGAAATACATATACATAAATAACAAAATACATAAAATAACCATGAAATATACAGATTAAAAAAGTTAATTTTATGTAAAATCATTTTTTTAATGGAAACAATACGATTTCTATATCTTTAAGACTCCTAATTTCCAAACAGGCTCTTTATCATCAGATGCACCATTTGATACAATCCTAAATAAACACACTTTTACCTAAACATGTTATTTTAAGCCTGAATGAGTCACCAGTTTCCCCTTATATCCAAACCTCCATGCTCATGATGTGTAGCCACACACACACACACACACAGCAAGCATTCTCACAATCAGTGTCGGGATGAATAATTGAAGCCTAGCAGACCACCAACATTTATTTGCCCTTTTAAGTCATTCCTAAATATAGACCATGCTTGTTAGGTGATTAAAACAACTTACAATTGAGGTAGAAGAAATGCTAAGGTGCAGCTAAATTGTTATTGTCCTTACGCTGGCTTTCTGACAGTGATGGGATTTGACCTCATAGGCTTATGTAAAGTTTTTTGAGTGTGAATATTTGTGCTTACGTTTAACTGTCAGATAGCAGTGCTGGACTTGATGCTGCTTCTCACTTGAGCTGATTCGATATGGCACAAGACAATCCAGAGTCATGATCGTGTGACATTACTCCATTTTAGGCACCATGAGTACAGTTTGCATATGATTCTAGATAGCTCTGTAGTCACATCTGTGGTCTACACAGAGTAGCTCAGTGGTTAAGGCATTGAGTTATGGTTTGGCACGTCCCAGGTTCAAACCCCATGACCACCCTGTTGGACCCCTGAGCAAGGCAGATGTGTAATGAGATTAAAAGATGCCTTGGATGAGGATGTCTGTCAAATGCACAAAAGTATGCATGCTGACATCCCCAGTTAACATTGCTATAAAATTGTTGCTGGATAAGTTTATTTTGCAGATCTCTATGTTGTATTGGAAACTGGTAATTTAAATAAATATTTAGTATCATACTGTTGCTCTTTATTAGTATGCATGACTATGTAGCCAACATGATGCAATGCAGAGCCAGATGGTGATTATACTTACCAGTGTGGTTGAATTCTCAAGTCTGATCATGAAGGTGTGGATTAATTTTCTATAACAGCAGCCCTTAGAGTGGTGCTGGCTGCAAAGGTTTAAACTGATGGATTTATTTCAATATATAAGCGTCTCAATAGTTGTAGATGGATTAAAGTGTTGGTGCTTTGGAGCAATCAGAGGTAAAGCTGTAACTTGTAAGTTTTCCACTAAAGGCAAAGTCATCAGAAAATGGCACTTTGCACCTTGTGGTGTTTTGGTAATATTATAAACTGCTAGGGTTTTGTCTTAATAACATCTTAGAACAGAAAATAAGAAAGCTGATGAGCATAAAACTAAATTTTACAGCTGCAATAACAGAAGTGGCCATAACTTCTTTAACAATTCAAAATAAAACACTTTGGGGCGTACCACTACAGAACAATTATCAACCCGGGTGTGGCAACTCACTGTCAATAATTATCACTGTCAAAAATGATTATGTGTTAAATTCCTAGCATACCAACAAATATAAACAAGTATAGCATGTATTGTTTCAGACTCCCAGTCACTGGCCTGAGGATTATTTCAGTCATAATGTTCAAATGGCTGCACATTATTACTAACTTATTATTTTATGCATAACAGGATATTAATTGCCATGTCATGCACACTCAAATCATTCGTGCTATTTGAATGACATTTGAGTGACTGACGTTTTGTGATGGCACCGAAGTGGAATGCTCTGTGGCATGTAACATGAAGTGGCACCCTGTCGTTCATGATGAGTTAGATGCCATTTTCAAATGATTTCAAGTTATATATATATATATATATATATATATATATGTGTGTGTGTGTGTGTGTGTGTGTGTGTGTGTGTTTTGTTAGGTTTAAGTAATACACCTCAAAAGAGCATTGCATGTTTGTTGAATATGCTTATATATATATATATATTGTCTATGGTTATGTGTAATAACAAAAAATCATTCACTCACCCATTGTAGGATCTTAATGAATCCCAAAGGCTGTTTGATGACAGTGAACTGCCCAGTGGCGACCAACTGTACAAAAAAAACCACATGCACAACATACATACATTTTATCCGTACCAACATTGCATTTCTGGTCATGTACATTTCTGACATTATGTAATACAAATCTTATGTACTGAATACATATCATACATATATACCGAGACTATGTCAAAATTTACATTTTTAAAAAATTTACTTATTTTTAGCTGAACCTACACTTCAATCTCTACAGCTCACTCTAAGACCAGGGCTACATCCCACATTTCTCAGGACGCCTCCTACCATAATAACAATATGATTTAGTGTGTCATCATGCACCAGACGGCCCAGCGACAGGACAACGGGCCATTCGAGTGGACACACACATCCTAAGCATTAGACATTAGATTAGGCAAAGCTGCTTATGTGAACATTTCCTGTGGGAGAGTGCAAAAGGCCAACAATTGCTGGCTGCAGCAAAAAAAAACAAAAAAAACGATGCATATAGCCGGGCGTGAGGTGAAGTGTGTAAGGTGCCAGTTTGGTATGAGAGAATGCAGCAATGCAGCGAGACCTGGACGTGTACTGGAATTGTGTGCTGTTTAATCTATCTATCTGGAACTGAGCACTCTTAACTGAATGGCAGATTTAAAAAAAAAAAAAAAAAAAAAAAAAAATGACATTGTTTATGATTGACATTTTATGGAGATTAGATACCCTACGTCAGAATACTACGCTATTTAGTATGCAGAATGCATTTTGGAATGCATCTCTTTTTGCACAGTTATATATATATGATATTGCTATATATATATATATATATATATATATATATATATAGCCTATATATATATATATTTTTTTTTTTTTTTTTTGCTATTTGAATGCATTATTGCGCCATTCTAGTATATAAACGCAAACGTCTTTAAGATAAACCGTCAAGGTTGCGCAGGCTGTAGTCCTGGCCAAGGCTATTTTTGACAACACCAACAGTCTCCTGTAGCCAGGCAGATCAAATCTGCAGCCGAGGAACATCAACACAAATTATGCATTGTGTAAAAAGCAGTGTGCATGATCCCTGTTCCTAATGCGCATTCGCTAAAAGATGATCTCTTGTTCTATTGCGACACAAGATATATATATATATATTTTCCCCCTTCTGCAATGACAAACCCGACAGTCCTATCCAGCATACCTCTTCAGCATCAGTGCATTGTACAGATCTTTCCCTGTTCCCCTATTAAAACGTCCCTGATGCGCAGCCAACATTATTATACTATACTGTACAATACTACACAACACCGTGCTATAAACCTTGCTGGATTGTAAATTCATGAAGACGCATTTGGGAAGCCTACCTGGTTGACTACATCCATCTTTATCCTCTTCTTCAGTGGATAAGAGGATCAGGAGCGCAGCGGAGGGAGGGAGGGAGGGATGCGCGCTGTGCTGAAAAGCCGACGCAGAGACACACACACACACACACACACTCACACACACATACACACATATACGGTCTCCGTCCCAAACCGCATATTACCGTACTACATAGTAAACAACGCGTGGAAATGTGATTTGAGGTGTAGCCCAGGCTGTAGGCGCAGTGCCAAGGATCAGTGTGTCCATGTGTGAGGATGCGACACCACACACACCGCGTTATGCATCATCATAGTACACCTGTTTTTTTATTTTTATTTAAAGCATCATATACAGTAGGTGGTTTAAAAGGAAACAAAATGAAATGGCATCTTATTAGGGTTTTTCTATCTCATTATTCAATCCATCCATCCATCCATCTATAGGAACCTCAACTAGGGAACGTGGAGGCCAACGGTGACCGTTGTATTTATTCCCATTTTAAGACAACATTCAAACACTACGGGCAATTTGGGAACGCCAATTAGCCTCATCTGTGAGGAAACCTGGAGCACCTGAAGAAAACCCACCAAGCATGGAGAGAACTTGCAAACTCCATGCACACGGACCCTGAGGCGGGAATCGAACCCAGGAGCTGTAAGGTTAACTAAGTTTCACTGGATAATTACTGCACTGATTACAATTGTTCATCTGACAAGTTATCTAACCCTAACTGATGCAAGGAGTAGCTTCCCATTTTTTTTCCTCTTATATCTTCCTAATTTAGCCAAAGCTAATACCTACCTGTCATTACACCAAACAGGAAGAGCAAAGACTATCACGTGTTTCCTCTGAGTCACGTGACGCCACCACCTGCATCTTTTTCGAACCATTGTGAGCGGCGTAACACACTCAGAGGACAGCGCTATCCATTCCCTCCGCTTGCGTGAGCTCACAGACGCCCGTCATTGACTGACTGTGTGATTGAGTCGTGATTGAGCGCTAAGTGCCTCCCATCCCTCTCCTCTGAGAAAGCTTACAATCTCCGGATGATAGGGCAAGCACTTTAGCGCTGTGTCTCTCGGGGCCAGCTTCTCTTTTCTTAATCAACCATATCAGAAGACACATCCTGTGGTTGTGTCGAAATATGTTGTTCTGTTTCAAAAGGGTCAAATAATTGACCTGCATCAAGCAAAGAAAACAACTAAGTAGACTGCTGAAACTACTGAACTTTTAAGAAGCGAAATGTTAAGATCTGAAAAACACATTATTAAAAGCTGAAGGATAGTGGTGAACCATTATCTTCAAGGAAGAAATGTGGTTGGAGAAATACCTTGAATGACCATCATGAGAGATCGAACACCTGAGTAAAAAAACAACAACAGTAGAACTCATTGCTTCATGGTAAAAGTAAGAGCATTTCCACATACACAGTGCAAACAGAACCCAAGGGATTGGGACTAAACAGCTGTGCAGTGTTAAGAAAAAAACTAAGCTATTGAGGTTAACCAGGGGGAAAAAAGCCTAAAAAATGAGGTCAGCTGATGACCTGAATATACTGAATGGTCAGGTTTTTTTCTATTAATTGATTTTTCCTGCCCTGATGGCACAGGCATATTCCAAAACGACTATGCTACGATTCACTCACTGAAGGCAGGCTTGAGGCAGAGTACACAGGGTGCCAATCCATCGCGGGGCACACACACACTAAGTCACGCATAGGTTCATTCGCACACTATGGGCATTAGCCTAATCTGTATGTCTTTGGAGAACATGCAAACCCCATGAACACAGACCGTGAGGCGGGAATCAAACCCGGACCTTGAAGCTGTGACCTTGGACAGCGCTTCCCACTAAGACACCATGCCACCTGCCATAATTTATCAGGCTCAAACTGTGAAAGAGTGGTTTAGGGAGCATGAGATGATTATTATCATTTTTATTATTTTCCCTCCTTTTTTCTGTTATCACCTTGTGTATTTTGCTGGATGGTAGAACTGAAAATGTGTAAGATGCATTGAACTAAGCGTAGGCCTACATAAAAAGAAAACGCAATACAAAAACAGAAAAAATTTTATCAAATGAACACATGCAATATCTAAAACGATGATATATGTTTATTTAAGAACAATGCATCCAAAAATCACAAAGCTTTCCTTTGAAATGAAATAAATAAATCAATAAATAAATAAATAGAATAATAATAATAATAATAATAAAAATATTTATTTCCATATGTTTTAAATGTTTTCCTTATAGGGAAACATAAGAAATAATTAAAGTTGTGTAAAAGTTCTAGTTTAGAAGTGAGAGTTTGAAAGGTAGAAAGAGTTTAAAAAATGCCTTGGATTGAGAGGAGAAACACAACATGCATTAAATGGAAAATAGGTTCCATTTTTCCTTTTAAATAAATACAGAAGAATTTTTTATTGCACATAAAAGTCTGGAGTATCAGCATAATAATAAAAACTATAGCTCATTCTGTAAAATAAAAGACACATTTATAAGGAATACAATGTGTAAATCTAGTTCTGTTTACATTAGAGTAAAAATAAAACACTAATGCTGCTTTCATGGGCATTAACTTCTAATACAATAGACAGAAATTCTTATCCATATAATATAAGCAGAATAAATGTAATTACTGATGGCTCATAGATATATATATACAGCTTTTAGTAATCTCAAACTCTGACAGCAGAGCAGATATGTTGGTTTCTTGTACCAGATAAATTTTATAACATAAGCATATAATTCATTTTAAATCGTACTGGTTTAAAAAACTCAAGTCAGATCTGTTACAGATAGAGATTTTTGATACAGTTACAGTCAGCAGATCCATTGTAACATAATAATATGAGTATTTTCTCAACTTGAAAACCATCAACACGGTTTCAGTATGAAATGACACAATTCATTTCATCCGACAAATCTTCCTCGAAGCGACTGATCGGCTGCTCGGATGCACCTCGACTCAGCAAGTCGGTCGCGGCAGTCTCCATCTCGTCAAGCGTCATGTTGCATGCGTCAGCGATCTCCCGCTTAGTAAAGTCTACAAATTTGGGATCATTGGCGTAGAGACCCAAGCCTTCTGATATTAGAATCTAAGGAAATAATATCAATTTCAGAACTTATAATATTAGAAAATTGTATGGTTGATTCATGATCGTTCAGTGAAGTAAAAACTGTCAAACAAATCATAGTGACTTTTCAGTTACACTGACTGAGACTGCAGCTGTACTGACCGACTCTACCAGGCTGTCAGCACTTCCTTTCTCCATGTAGCCTGGGCCTTGCTGTGACGGCACCCTCAGAGTAGCATATGGCTGCTGCCGCTGGGACGGAGGGACACCCTGGTTTGTGTGCCACCCAGGACGGGCTGCAGCTGGCAGGCTGGTGCTGCCATTAGTGTCGCTCCAAATGGTCTGAGTTCCACCAGCCTCGTTCACCAGGATGAGGGGAGCGTAGAGAAGACGGCCCGGCTGCGCCTGAGTGTTCGCCCACGAGGCTGCTGAGGACATACTGCTGCGCCGGGAGTCGTAATTGCTTTGCGTCTGTAAAAGATTTGAATTTATTGAGAACTGTACAGTACGTTACAATATACAGTATGATTTGAAAGGCTTTGGGTTTACTATCCAATGTTGAATCAGGAGCACAATGTAACACAATAACTTAGTGCACCCAAAAGCATGCTTAAAGGGATTGAGAAGAGAGAAACCGTTCAGCGCATGGATACACAGTTCATGGTTACGTCAATGTTTTGTTTTTATTGCAGCAGATGCCGTGAGCAAATGAAATTAAGTGACACAATACCTGCCCTCGTGCTCTGCAGGGAGGTGAGTTCTGGTGATAAGTCCCAGGAATGGGAATGTCATCAATGCTGTCTTGTCTCCTCAAACACTGGATAGTAAAATTTGGCCTGCGTCCTAACAGTGGGAAACAGGGTCCGGAAGGAGAATTTGTACGGGTGTTAATGCGCAATTATCTCAGTTTATAATGAAAATCCACCATATGGACAAATAAAGAGCTTCTTCACCTGGAGGAGTGGGTGGAAGGAAGCGCCTTCGAGTTGCATATCCTTTACCGTTCTGTCTGCTGCCACCATAGCCATTGCTACTGTATCCACTGGCACTGTAACCATTGCTGGAGTAACCGTTGCTATGGTAACCGTTTCCATTGTAGCCTTTTACTGGGTATGTGCTTCCACTGTAACCATTTGTAGGTGAAACGTCACCGTTGTAGCCATTTGTAGGTGAGACATGGCCATTGTAGACATTTGAATGGTAACCATTTCCATTGTAGTTAGTAGTAGCAAAAGTGTTCCCATTGTAGCCATTCGCAGCAACTTTATAACCTCTGCTGTTATTGCTACCTGGCTGTAAGGGTCCCACATCTGTATAATTGCCACCGGAGACTGGAGGAGGTACCGTCTCTGATGAGGGAGGGGCTTCCGGATGCTGCTGTCTGTTTATGACATACAGTAGGTTATGTATAGATTTCCATTACGTTATAAATAAAAGAAACAAATAACTCATGCCTCAACTCAAACAGCTCCACCGAACCCCAGGCATCCAATTTTAAACGCGACTAAAGGATGAAGAGGAAAAAAAAAATCCTTGCTTCCTACTAAAGTGGGTTTTGATAAGAGAGCCTCTCCTACTTCTTCAGCACAGTTAAAAACACCATGTGCTTAAGGCCACAGCCTACATAGCCACACATCTATGCAAGAATTACATAAAGAGGCTATTGATTCATTCTTAAAAGGCCAACTATTTAAAAAAAAAAAAAAAAAAAAAGGCTGAATCCCTGGTGATGAATAAAAATCTATTTCTGTATGTAACTTTTCCATCTCACATGTGAGTGGGTTCTATTCATTACATGCCAGTAAGAACCTCTTTCTCAGCTTTAAACAGCACTCCTACTTGATGATTCAAATGGAGGCACATCATCCAGAGGCTGAATACATAACCCCTCTCATTATCCTCTCAGTATATTTATCCTATTCTCTTTCTTTATCCCTATCCCCCCCACACATAAAAGTTCATTTATTAGTCTTTGACTGATAGCTCTCCATACCCGTCATGTGACCCGGTGCTCTGAGTGTCGTCCTTGCCGCACTGACTTTGTTGTGTCGCACTTGTTACTCCTCCTCCCGTCCCTTCACCTCCTGCACTCTCTATCCTTTCATTTGAAGGAGATGGCATCGGAGAGCTGGGTGGCCTAAAAGGGACATGTTAGATGGATACTTCAGACATAAAAAAAAAAGAGTAATAATAGTTAGGGAACGGGTGGATTATCCTCTAAAGCCAGCATTTTAATGAAGCGTGAAAAGGCAATTTATTTATTTAACTGGTAGCTAGATATACTGTAGGGAATAATTTACAAAGCCTCAGAAGCAAAATGCTTTAGTCTGAAAGGTGAAATTTAGTTTGTTCCCACTCCAATTCTACATAATTATTCTACAGTATTAATACTGTAAACTGTAAGCTTTGTGGTATGTGTACATCCTCTTGCATATTAGGTGGAAACCTCATATAGTTTTATATGAATACATTTTATTCATTTATTCAAGTTATTCTGTGTATGATTTAAATGACAGGATATATTAATAGTACTTATCTTGCATCCCTTGTCAAATGAATGTAGTAGTACAGTATAGGTACTAAGTACAACAGATCATTTAATAAAGCATATGGGTTTTTTTTTGCATTAAAAAAGGTGAGCAGCAGGTTTGCTTTAAAATATCTTAAAGCTGTAATGTGATGGTGCCACTGAGAGACAGAAAGCGTTTAATCCTGAACGACACATGAAGTATTAATTTTGTATGCTTTTGATTGCTGTACATCATATCTCTCAGGCAAAATCACAGCTTTAAAGAAATCCATTACCCAAAATCTTATGTCACTAATCACTGCTGAACTACTAAGTGAACAGTTAGTATGGCATTTTCCTCAGCATGGATGTTTTTGGTATTATTATTATTATTATTATTATTATTAGCAACATTACAATTTTGGGTAATTTTCTTTTCTCGCATGAAAATGAAGCTCAGCAGCATCTAATTTTCAACACTAGTCTCTAATCTGAATGCAACTGCATTCCTTATTCCTTTTGATCCATCTGCTTGCCTCGAGCTGAAATTTAGCGCCAACAGTGAGCTGAGTTTGGAGTGACTGGTGGCCCACCTTCTGGGCAGAGGAGTCAGCCTGTGAGGCTGCTCAAGCACCACCTCGTTATTGGAGAGCGCCGAGGCCGGTCGAGAGTCCTCCAACGCCTCCGCTAGCCTCAGAGTGTCGCTGGGAGGGGGCTCGACGCTCACACAAACCTCTTCAAACTGCAGGGGCAAAGGAGTACCCGCAGGGGTGGACATGGTTGGAGTTAGATGAGCATCACTGAAGACACTGTCTCTCTGTAGAAATGGAACAGGATAAAGAATGATCATTCTTATGATTATAGACAAAGGGGTGATCTATTCTGTTCAGTTATGAATCATTTAAGCATCAAACTTAAGGCATGAACCAGTGAGAAACAGGTGCAGATGATGACAGATGATCAGACAGACGATGAGCGCTTGGAACAGACGAGAGGGGAAATGAGGTTGCTGCTGAGGTTGTTACACAAACTTTCTTTCTTCTTTTCTTCACATTATATTAATTTAAATGATGGATATTAAATGAAAGAAATAAATGTTTTACTGTAACAGGCTGGAAAAAAAGCCTAAAGATTAAACTATTTAAAGATTTATGTGTAGCATCCTCATTTCCCCTCTCATCTGTTCCAATGACCAACTAATCACTGGCCTGATCATCTGTCATCATCGACTCCTGTTTGTTTAAATTGTCTCATCTTTAGGCTCTTCGCAGCCTGTTACAGTAAAACATTTGTTCCTATTTCTTTAATTTAATCATTTATTGTAATTTAATATAAAGAAAAGATGGGTGGCTCAAGAATTTTGCTCAGTACTATATATATATGCGCCTAATAATAATGACAATATTATAAAATATTTCATAAACATTAAACATTCTATTCAGACCCTTTTATCTGAAAGTATGAAAAAAGAAAGTTTTTTAAAATTAATATTTATTGCGCTTTATATTTACAAAAAAAAAATTGTCATTTTTTTTTTACATGTCAGGTCATTTAGGTCAAACTGATTTTACATTCAGGTCAAAATGGTTCGATTCTAATTTAAGTTCCTTTCTCATTCCTTCCATCTGTTGTCTACACTGCCAACTGTGCGCACACACCTGCTATCAGCAGGATCTTTGGACATCTAGGTATTCTTCAGTTTTGGTAAAAGAATGTACAGTACAGTACTGTATATTGGTCTTAAAATTAACCTGAAGGCCTGGATCGATGAAGCATCACAAAACTATTTTGAAAAAATGATTAATTGCACCATACCCTGAAGAACTCCTCCTCTTCCATCATGTCCCCTTCAAACACCTCCTCCTGGCCCTCCTCCATTTCCATAGCCAGCCTCATCTCTGGTGCCAAATCCTGCAGGGTTCTCAGCCCAGCCTGGGAAAACAACAGAGTGGACTTAGTGGCTGACATTTAGCAGCATATGCAGCTTGAAATCACTACATAAGTTCTGTAAAAGCTTAAGCAACCAGAGACAGAGTGATAATTCAGGATGATGTTGTAAGGACTAGATGCATTACAACATTCAAGAGCCAACAGACATAGACAGAAACTGTGCACCTGAAGGGAAGCGGACTTATCCTTGCCCTTCTTCTTTTTCTCTTTTTCCTTTCTCTTACGGTATTTCTTGAAGTAATCCTGGATCAGGAAAGTTGCATAGAACTTCCCCGCAGTCACCTCCTCTCCTGGAGAAAATTGTACACAAATGCGAATGCATGTTAAACATACTGTATATCTAAAGGCTTGGAAATATCATAAAGATATTAAACTGGGAACTGGTAGCTGAGTACCTGCAGGGGGTGGTATAACCTCATCGAGGAGTTTAGGCTTGGTGCGCTTCCAGATCTTCTTAATAATGGCTCTCAATTCTTCATTCTCTTTGTCAATCGGCCCTGGGGAAGGAAAAAAAAAAACGATGATTTTTACAGCAATGTTTTACTGCTTTGATTTAGTCCTCCTGGGTTTGTGTTTCATTTGTGTTCGCACATAATTTCTATATTGATATGGTCTTGTTAATTTGTCCTTGTTTGTTTTTAGTCACGTCTCATGAATGAGGTTTCGTATTTGTTAATCACGATCATTTGTGCTGTGCATGCAGACCTTCAGTTTTAATCTTGAGTGAAGATCGGACAAGAGCAAACAGGGTCGCGTTGAAGGAGACGGTGCCATCGGGATGAAGAGGCACGTTCATAGTCACCAGCCTCTGCAGGAATTAAGAGATAGAGAGAAAAAGAGAGAGAGAGATAGACAGACAGAGAGTCTTTAATTGGATTGTTGAGTTAAGAAGAACACCATGTGTGCTCCATTGGGAGTTAAATAGTGTCGACTGACTGAGTGTGTCAGCTGCTTGCTTGGGCTGCAACAAGATTTCTTCGGTAATGCTTATCACAGGACATTTTTTTTTAAACATCTGTTATATTGGTAATAAAAGTGTAGATTTTGCGATATACTTGCTTGGTCCCTAAACACCAGCTCCATAACTAAGGAGGCCCACTTCTACTTTCTGAGAAAGCTGCAAAAAAGCTCATCTCCCATCCTCACCACGTTCTACAGTTTGACTATAGAGAACATTTAATTAATAATCAGCTACATCACTGCGGAGTTTGGGAAATGCATCGTCTAAGGCCGCAAGACCCTTCAGTGGATAATTAGGACAGCCGAGAAGATAATCAGGGTCCCTTTGCCATCCATCATAGACATTTGTACTACTGTACATGCTTCATTCACAGAGCTACCAGTATTCGGATGACCACACACACCCCTTATCTAAACACTAAACTGAACTCAATTCCATTTAAGTCTACCACGGGGTGTAATATTACTTACTGTAATTACTTACTGTATAAGCCCTGTACTGTATAATGCAGGGCTTAAATATTATCCCTTATGCAGGGCTTCTAAGGGGGGTTAACGAAATAGGGGGTTGAAAATGCTTATGAGACACACGGGAAGATCTTCCCTTTGGAGATAGCATGGGGTTATTCATTAGGGAACTAAAATAAAATGCATTGGACTTTTTGCAAATGCACTTGAAAAAAACTGTTCTTACAAAACTGTTATAGTAGAGCAGAGCTTAAATTGCTTTAATTCCATACGTATGTGTTATTTCATAGCTTTGAAAAAAATCTGTGTAGAACATAAATCACCAAACAAAAAACGTTGAATTAGTGTCCAAAACCGGTAGTGTATGTAGTCTCATGGAGTTCTGTGCTGTTTTCAGGTGACATTGTGGTCCTATATTTAATTGCGTACTATAACCACTGTGTATGGTTAAACAACAATAAAAGCCACTTTGTCCTCAACTTTACATGATACTGTACAGTATTTTTTATGGAGTATGAAACGTTCCTTACCCTACAGGCCACCCGATGAGGACAGAGTTTCCCAAAACCAAGAGGAGGCTGAATTCTGTGCAACATCGTCACAACCTCCAAATGCTTGATCCTTCCCCTGTGGCAAAATTATGCAACTATTTTATCCATATCTTGAATGAAACATGTATTTATTCTCCAAACATTTTGATCCATTTGCAGATTTTTGCCCAGACTATGATAAAATGTTTTTTCTTACGTTGCTTCAGGATCATAATCTGACCACACTCTCTTAAACTCATCCAGATGGTGAGTCCCCAGTACGGTCCAGTCCCTGGTCAGATACTCAAAGTTGTCCATGATGACAGCAATAAACAAGTTAATAATCTAAAACAGTAAAGATAAAAAAAAATAAAAATCATAGAGTTTGTCATCTCTCACTTGCTCTCACGCTCCCTGACTGTATCTCTATATCACTTTTGTTTCTTACCAGGAAAGCACAGAGAGCAAAGAAGCTGATGAAATATGGGTAGGACAGATTGCTGCCACAGCTGTACTCTTCGCCTGGCTCATAATCCGACTCAGGGTCACAACGTCGGCCTGGCAGTGCTGCCAGCATAATCTCCTGCCATTGCTCCCCTGTTGCACATCTTCAGGTAAAAATTGTAAAATGTTTAACCATTTCAACAAAGTCAGTTTACTTTTTTAAATGCGGCAAAGTTTTTTAAAAAAAAAGGCGCTCAGACCTGAAGAGCAAAAGCACTGCCATGAAAAAGGTCTGGAAGTTGTTGTTGCGATTGAGCTCTGTCTCGTCGTCTATAGCAATCTTCCCAAACATCTGGCAGTAACGAAAAAGGAAAAGAAACGTTCAAGGTATGAAAACACATCAGGGAGCAGAAGGCATGAAGGAAATAAAGATGAGTCTACCTGCATGCCGATCACACCATAAATGAAAAATATCATAGCGATGAGCAGACCGACGTACGGCAAAGCCTGAGGAAAGAGAATAAATGTTTTAAAAGAGATCATTAAGCATCAACAAATTGCAGTTCTTTAACAGCTTCTGGAAAAGTAGCAGTTTAGTATACAGTATATGTATCCATAAGTATATGTATATATCGTTAAGTCGTATCTGTACATGTTTTAACACTGTATGAACATTTACATTTAGAACAGACCTGTAAGGATTTTACAAAAGTCCAGAGAAGAGTGCGAATGCCCTCCCCTTTGCTGAGCAGCTTGACCAATCGCATGACTCGGAAGAGGCGAAAAAATGTGATGGACACCTTGGAATTTTCCCCATCCCCCTTCCCCTGTGAAAGTTTTTCATAGATCATCAATAAGTCACTTAAAATACAAATGAATGGTACTTTGCAAAAATCTTGAGCCACCCCTTATTTATTTATTAATTCATTAATTGTAATGATCTTCTATATCACTTATCCTGTATTCAGGGTAACGGGGGGCCTGGAGGGCATGAGGCTTGGCGTGGAACGCCAAGTAGCCTAATTTGCATATCTTGGGACTGTGGGAGGAAACCGGAATACCCGGAGGAAACCCACCAAGCACGGGGAGAACATGCAAACTCCATGCACACAGACCCGGAGTGGGAATCAATCCCCCAACTCTGGAGGTGCGAGGCAACAGTGCTAACCACTACACGACTGTGCAGCTACAGTTCTTCACATGAAATGAAATTAAATCATGTAGATTCATTTAAAGAAACGTGAATAAATGTTTTACTGCGACAGGCTGCAAAGTACGCAAAGATACAATTGGTTATTCCCATTTTTTTTTAAAAAAATTTGTCTAGATTTAGAAGCAAAATATGAAGAAATTAGGGTTGGCTCAAGACTTTTGCCTCAAGACTGTACAAATCCAGTATTAAGTCACATTTTGGGTGATTTGGGTTATATAATATTTTCAGAATCCTGTTTCGATAAGGTTCATTTTCATACCAAGTTTATAATAATAATTATTATTGTGTCCGGTTCCTGAGATATGGCCAGTAAGAGTTTTGATTACGAGAAGGAAACTCACATTGAACCCAGGGTTTACCTACTACCCGAAAAATAACCTTACCAGCAGAAAGGTTTTATGGCCAAAAAAAGGCCATGTATTTCCTTGGATAATAAGTAACCAGATTGGATGGTGTTCATTAAAATGGTTTTAAACAGTGTTTAGGATTTAAAAAATTTTCATTTGTGTTGACGGATCAGGACAAATTGAAGCATTTCACATACAGCGCTCTATTGGACAATATTTCACTTAATGCTAGGCTTGATATGACGGATCCCATATAATACATACAGTACCTGTATATGTTGTGTTATTTACTGTATGTGCTATATGTTTTATGCTATAACACTTTGTACTTTTCCTTTGATGTTGTTTTATGATAACCCAATGTTTTCTTTTTAAAAAATACTTGAGACTTAACACTACTTTGCTTATGATTAAAACAATAACGCCGGTTAAGATTTAGTTAACTAGGAGATCTAGAAAATATTATAAAGCACCTGGACATTTGACATACTGTACCTCTCCATGGCCTCCACCACCCTGAGAGAGCATGAGAAGGTTCCAAAAATAAGAGAACAGAAGACAAGAAGACACGTGTGTATTAAATCATTTTTAGATGATTATCTAATGCAGTGATATGTGTGATTTGTAAGCCATTTTGTTAATATTAATAATTATAATAATAGAATACGCACACTGAATTCTGCAATCATGATGTCAACCAAACTCCCCACCACTATCAGGGCGTCAAAGGAATTCCAAGCGTCTATAAAATAGTGCTATGGCGAGAAAGAGTGAGAATAAATGCAACATTGTTTTTTTTTAACTTTAAACCATTAACCAGGTCTTTTAAACTGTGCCAAAGTCTCACGTATGGACGCAGAGCGAGCAGTTTGATAATCATCTCAACCGTGAAGAGCATGGTGAAGATCATGTTCAGGATGTCCATGACAAAGTTGAAGAGCTTCGACTGCTCATAGTGCTGATGGCACAAAATAAAAATATAAAGCTTTAACTAGACCTCACCGTGTGAGAAGGTGTAAAGTATATGATGCATCAGTTATCTATCATGAGTAGTTGAGTAGTGTGTGTATGAGAGAGAGAAAGAGAGACACACACCTGTACAGCCAGTGTAAGTGTATTGAGCAGAATGAGAACGAACATGATATACTCAAACTGCGATGAGTTGATGATCTTCCAGAACTTTAACTGCGATGGATTTTTAGGTATGTAGATCTTTATAGGCTGGGCTTTCAGAGAATAATATACACACTGCCTCTGAAGAAAGAAAATGTTCAGCAAGACTTTGATGAAGAGCACATTTCTGGTCAAACTATACAGTTAATAATTAGTGTTTCTTTACTATTTAATGGTAAAGACTTTTGAAAATAGATTTTTATTCACACGGACCTGATTTTTGTTCAATTCGCAGTTTTGAAACTCGACCTCTCCTTGCTCACGGAACGTGATGATGACGAAGCCAACGAAGATGTTCATCATGAAGAAGGCAATGATGATGATGTAGATGACGAAAAAAATTGAGATCTCCACACGACAGTTGTAGATGGGGCCTCTGTTCTCAGCATTGGCATCAATGGCTTTATATAAAACCCTGGAATTTACAATATTAATGATAATAAATAACTACTGCATCAGTTATCTGTTGATTATTATTGGATATATGATTAGATTAGATTAGATTAGATTAGATTAGATCATTTTATTGTCAAGGTTATGAGGGTCATATTTACAGGGGTATGCATGTCATGTACAGGATGTGCAGCAGGTATTATAAATCTGCTATACAGTATGTAGAAAATATACAGTATGTATTTAAAAATGTGAAATATTATACCTTGTGAGTTATAATATAAGTATTGTGTGAATTTATTATTAATGACAATGTGAGTTTATTAATAATGTTATTTATTATTAATATTATGATTTATATTAAATATGAATTTTAATATAGAGACTATAAAGAAAATATCATCACAGGTTGAGAATTGAATGGTCCAGTGTCCACAAACTTTTGACCATACAGTGTAAATTTAAATATACAGCATGTGATTTACACCATGTTTGGGCTCCTTTTGTGATTAGAATTATTAAATAAATCAATTATTTTGTTAAAGCCCTGTTCATGTAATTAAACAGAAAAAAACCCTATAATTATAATGATCCACTATGCATTGCTCTCTATCTAACGCAACTCTGTCTCATACAATGCTATGCAAAAGTCTTGAGCCACCTCTATATGATAATTTGCTTTCAAACAGCCAGACTTGTATTTTAATGTAGTCTTGAGCAATCTCATTTTCACTTCAGTCCCTGTACCTGAACAGTCTCAGGGGAATGTGTTTTGTTTGTTACACCACTACAGGTATGAATTCTTTACGCATAAAAACATCGAACGTCCGGGATGAAACAGTGAGAAACCGGTGCAGATGATGACAGATGATTAGGCCAGTGATTTATATATTGGAGATGGTGAATGATGACAGGCGAGAGGGGGAATGAGGTTGCTGCTGAGGTTGTTACATAAACAGCAAATTTTTAAATTGTATATTTATATACAGTGCAGCCTTTCATAGTAAAACATTTGTTCATACTTATTTAAACTACGTAATTACATTTAATTTAATATAAAGAAATGAGCGGCGGCTCAAGATATATGACATTACTTATTACTAAGCGTTGAAAAGCATTATTCATTTATAAACTACAAAAATCAATACTGTATATTACCAATTATATTTTAATGTGAAAAAAATTGTCCAGTTTTGCCATCCTATGTGTTTCTGTCTCACTTGCCTTTTTTATTATTAATTAAGAGGTTAGAAGGTTGAGTATATATTATTAATAAATGTTATATGAACTCACTGTGGCCAGCCTTCAAATGTAGAGACAGTGAAAAGGGTCAACATGCCCATCAGCACGTTATCGAAGTTAAAATCACTGTTCACCCAAAACCTCTCCTTCACCATCGGATGATTCATATCTCCTTCCTTATACACCACAAACGTGCCTCTGGATAAAACGTACAAACATCCATCAGTGAACGGATTACTGAGGCACATTATCAGACTAAAACATGTGAAATAAAAAGAACACAGCTGCGCACTTGCAATCCTCTGGTGTGTGTTTGGCCTCATCTGTGCATCTATAAAACCGTCCCTGCAAAAGCAAACAGCAGCCATATGAGGCCCAAACGTGCCCTAAAAGCTTAGTGGAAGTGTTCTTATGCATGCGTAATGTTACCTTGAAGAGCTGCACTCCAATGCACGCAAACATGAACTGCAGGAGAGTGGTGACTATCAGGATGTTGCCAATGGTGCGGATGGCCACAAACACGCACTGGATTACACTCTGGAGACACAAACAGGCACACAGACATCACAATCATCGCTTGTACATTATTGTAACAAACCTGAACATAGTGAAATAGGGCAATTCCATGCAAAGGTCAAGATTACCAAGGGGGAAAAGTAGGCACAGTTCAAAGCATACTGACACATAAAAAATATGGTAAGTGTTCAAGTCAAACAGGGACTTGTGATGAAATTTCTCGTGAATGAAGGAATAAAAAGAAACCGACATTTATCGAAAGCTTCAAGTACAGTACAGTAATGAGATTCTTAGCTGTAGTAAAAACCACTTGCACCACTTGCACATGTGAGCAACTCGGCTGGGAGATATTGCCTCATCCCCTGTACAGTCCTGACCTCGCTCCAAGCCATTTCCACATGTATAGGCCATTAAAGGAGTTTCTGAGAGACTAGAGTTTCAGATATAAAGGATCATGGCTCCAGTTTACCAAGAAAACTTTTTACCTTGATGGAGTCCAAGCACTAGTGAAACACTGAGATAAGTGCATTAGTGTAGAAGGGGATTATATAGAGATAGAAAGGTAGTTTTGAACTCCCCAGAACTGTGTTCTATTATTGTAGACAATCAAAAGTCCCAGTTTGACTTGAACACATTGTGTTAGACAGTTTCTTATGTTTATATCGACTAAACTTTTACTTGCAAATTAAACAGGAAAGTTCACTGCTGATCATAAAAACTCCACGGTATATAACGTCAGTTTTATTCTAAAACATATAATTCCTGTTTCATTCATGTATCTTTCATGATCCAATTGTAATGCTTTCTGCAGTCGCCTTTAACATTCACAGAGTTTGAAGAAGATTTTCCAGTACTTTCTCATAAAGTTTTGTCTGTTTAATGTCACATGTACAGTATAACACTGGTGCTATGATATTTTCAGGATGTAAATGATTTACAGTGGAACCTTGGACTGCGAGTAACTTGCGTTTTGCAAGACGAGCGAATTTTTTAAATAAATAAACGAGCGAGGTGATGTACTGTAGTACGTATGCCGAGAGTCACGTGATCGCGACTGAGCCAATGGTTCTTCTCTCTCTTGCGCTGTGGGATTGTGGGTAATCGTCTCCCATGCTCAGTTTCAGTGCACGTTAGTGATGGGAAATTCAGTGATGAATCATTTTAGTGACTCGGTTCTTTGAATCTCGTTCATCAAAATGAATGAATCTTTTTTTGAGTCATTTAGTTCATTTCGTTCCTTTGATCAGGAATAAAATAAAATGTTGCATTTTCAATAAAAAAAGACCCCCAATACATCTACATGCACAAATTTTGGCTATAGTTCCAGTAATGAAAACATTACAATGCAGCTAAGGACCTAATATAATAAACAGAATGAGTAGCTCACCTCTTATACCTTCCAGTCTGAGTCATTCGTTCTTTTGAATCTATTGCACCGCTAAGCATCTATGGGAGTCACGTGACAAAAGAACAAATGACTAAGAGTAGAAGAGTCATTGAGAAAGAATCGATCAATTCTGTTTCCTGTACATAACCTACGGAGGTTTTGCGGTGATTTGCGCATGCGCGCCCAGTAGAAAATGAACGAATCACTCTCCGAGACTACTCGTTCTTTCGAGTCACGTTAAAGATTTGTTCAAAAAGAACGTATCGTTCATGAACGTCCCATCACTAGCGCATGTATAAACATGTATAATCATCATCCGCGCGTGTCTGTACTGTTTACTATAACATTGTGACCACGTGCGTATGCGCGTGCGAAATTATTTTTTTTTACTATTTTATGTCCAAGTGGAGTGACTGTTCTTTAGTAACTGTACTGCAACGACAGCCCTCGTGAAGAAAAAGGTTAAGGCTTTAGCAGTGTGGGAGGATTTGTTTGTCTTTAGCTCAAAGGATTACATACAATTTTATGCAAATTAATTCATGGATGCTAAACTTGTCCATGCTCCGAGGCTTTTTGTTTATCAATATGAGTCCAAATGTCACGACCATACCACTGGAACAGAGTTTATATAAATCTTTGAATCCGTATACCTTGAGTCCCTTCGCTCGGTTGATAGCTCGGAGAGGTCTGAGCACTCGCAGTACTCTTAGAATCTTTACCACAGAGATGGCACTCGAGCTGAAGTAACAAAAAAGAAGTTTCAAGAGTCAGAATGCAGGCTGATTGGACATTTGGTAATAGATAAAACTGATGAGTTGGTCCATAAGTTAATCAGTGTACTGTATATGTGGAAGATCAACGTGTCACACTAACTTCAGGAAAAAGGAAGTGAGAGACACGCTGACAACGAGGAGATCTAAGAGATTGAAAGCATTTCTGCAGAAGGAGCCTTGATGAAGAAAAGCACCATACACTGTCATCTATTCACAAAACACAAAAAAAGACTGTCACTACTATAGAATTCAGTTACATATCGGGCAATTCATGTATCGTGACACTGAATCCAAAATCATCGTTGTTGTCTCACTCGTGGTCTATTCCGCTTTATCCTGTATTCAGGGTCGCGGGGGGCCTGGAGCCTATCCCAGGAGACTTAGGGCACGAGGTGGGGTACACCCTGGAATGGAAAGGGTGCCAATCCATCGCAGGGTACACACACATATACACACTCACATGCTCATTCACACGCTACAGACAATTTGGGGATGGCAATTAGCCTAATCTCTATGTATTTGGACTGTGGGAGGAAACCGGAGTACCCGGAGGAAGCCCACCAAGCACGGGGAGAACATGCAAACTTCATGCACACAGACCGGATGTGGGAGTCGCACCCGGGCGCTAAAGGTGCAAGCCAACAGTGCTAACCACTAAGCCACCGTTCCACCATGACTCCAAAATCATTTATTTTTTATCGCAGTTGAGGCAGTAATATGTTGCAGTTCCTCCACAATCCTACAGGTGGTGCTCTCTAAACTAGTCACAAATTGGCAGACGGCACAGCAACCTGTGTGGTAGGACAAATTCTTTATAAAGTTAGATTAGAATTGTAAAAATATTGCAAAAAATATCAAATTATGACATTGATTAAATCGTGATAACAGAATCACAACACAAATCGAATCGGCACCTCGCTATGATATTATCATATCATGTGGTCCCTGGTAATTCTCATCCCTAGTTAACATTTTAATAACGCTGTACAGGCAGTTTTTTTCCCAACAATTTACACCTTATGGGATCCTTAAACTTCAGGCTCAAACCAAATGATAGATATTGATTAGTAAGATGGTTTACCTTCAGTATAATCTCAATGGTAAAGACAGTGGTGAAGACATAATCAGCATAGCCGAGCATCTAGAAATAAAGGAGGATAGAGCTAAACTGTTGTATTAGTGCTTTCTGAAGATCACGATAAGGAAAACCAGTCTATACTGATGTAATGAAAAATGCAAAGACTGCTAGCTTTAATAAACTGGTGGACTTACAATGTTCCGAAATGAATGGGTTTTGATTGGGTCCTCAGCTGCCAGTGAGAAACTACTGAGGATGATGAAGAGGAGGATGAAGTTGGTAAAGTAGGGATGGTAAATGAGATTGTGGCAAGCGACTCTGAGGCTGGACGAATAAAAAAATAAGGAAAAGAAGGTCAGTGATAAAAAAAAAAGACAGTGTGACCATTAAAATTGTCGTCATTACATTCATTCATTTCAGTACAAAATCTAAGATGTTTTATGTACCTTGAGCTCATACAAGGACTCCATAGAGTCTCTCCGGCAGACATGGAATGCTTATTATTTACTATATATTTATCATTGTATATTAAGCTTATGTTACTTACCAGTTTTTCTTGCCTAGAACGAAGAAGGAGCTTCCATCAGGAATGGGGATAATTTTCTCTTTGGGCTGAAAACTTTCCACTTTGAGAGGCACGGCACCTTAAGAACAGAAAATAAATTTTAAAAATGCTAAAACATTCACTTACTGTACAGGATATTCCACTTTATAAATTGATTTAACTCTCCTTTTTAGTTATTGTTCTTTATCTGGACAGCTGTGCTGTTTTATAGTTATTTATAGGGCTACACAATTTGTTCAAAAAGATCATATTGCAATTATTTTGACATATATTCTGATTGCGATTTAAACTGCTATATTTAACTATTAAATCTACCTGTAAATGTATTTTATATTCAAATATTTATCTAGGCTAACAGCAAATAATTGGACAAATGATCTCATTAACAAAGTGCCAATATTTGTTCATCAATTCAAAATTATTAAAAATAAAAACAAATTGTAACAAATGTTTTAATAACTAGAAAACTATACATACATTCCCAACTCTACAGTAATAAATGATTGCACAGATCCATATTGTGATTTTGATTTTGAATTTTGATTACTTGTGCGGCACTAGTTATTTTTAACCATATGTATTATTTATAACCATATTTATTACTGTATGTGAGTCAAGGGTAAATTGTTTACCTTCAAGGCCCTCAATTGCTCTCAGCTCTTCACTCTCCTCCCAGTCATCATTGTCATTCTGGGAAAAAATCAGACACAAGATAAGAAAAGGAATACTGAAAAAGACAATGTAAAAGATCAAAGAAGAAATGAGTTATCTAAAAAAAAAAAAGAGGAAGAAGGCGGCTTACTCCAGTTTCATCATCTTCCCTGTCTTCATCATCTTCCCACTCTTCCTCTTCTGTTTTTTCTCTTTTAAACATATCAGCTTGTTAAAGCTTAAATGCTTAATGAATAATGCAGACTAGAAAGTACTTAGTTAAGAGAAATTTATAACCTGATTTATTTTAGATTCAATAAGGCACTTACTCCTTTTTCTTTTTGCCATTTCCTGCTAAGTTATCCACAGCGATAGCCAAGAAGACGTTCAGCAGGATGTCTGTGTGTGATGTTAAGGATACAATCCAAAACCTAGTGAGAATCATTTTTGTCCAATTACATGAGTAATTTATCAATGACTGCTTTTGTTGTACCTATTTGTCAGAACACACTGTGGTATAAAATATCCAAAGAAAATGCATGAAATAAAAGCAATATAAAATGTTTATAACAGGAGCGAAGTAAGCGTGATAGAACCTGTGTTACAGAACTGAACAGCGCAGAGAGGTAAAAGGATACAGTTACCACAGACAAAAAGAATGACGAAGTAGATACAAACGATCATGTTAGGGAAAACGGGTCCTCCGTATGCCATGATACCATCGTACATAACCGAGTTCCAGTCTTCTCCCGTAAGAATCTATAGACAGAGGAAGTTTCTCATTGTGTGTGTCTTTTAGATACAAAAACTTTGCACTTTTACCACTTTTTTAAAAAAAATCCTTAATTTGTATATGTCATGGGTAATATAAAAAAAGTTTTTTCCCGAAAGTCAAAAATTTTCCGCACTTCGGTTATATTAAAACTTCTGTTGAACTTTCTTATCTGTGCTGTTCGTTCAAGGCTACTGTCTCCCCAGTCACTACTGTGCAAGCGTGAACATGTTACATCAGGTCATTTGTAACTGTGGTGCGAGCAAAAATGGGTGCCCCACTTGTAATTTGCATGAAAGCAGATCAGTGTGCTGTGATTCGTGTTTTGTGGTCTGAGGGTGTACCCGGTGCTGAAACAACTCACGAAGAACATAAATGAAAGTGTTTGGATACCTGCAAACTGAATTTGGACCGATACTCTAGGGAAGGTGAACGTTTCTTAAAGAGAATCATTACTGATGACGAGACACTGATTCATCACTACGAGTCTGAGACTAAACCGGGGGAACACATCATCAATTGTGAACAAGAAAAAGTTCAAGTCAACCATCAGCTGGAAAATTGATGCTTACAGCTTTCTGGGATTCTTAAGGGCCAGTATTGGAACATTATCAGGAAAAAGGTTCAACAATCAACAGTGGTCGTTACAATAAGACGCTTATTGAAGAGCTGAAGCCTAAACTTTGTATTAAACGCAGAGGACTGATATACAAGGGTGTTGTGATCTTGCACACTTCTGCCCACACTGTCGACAATCTGCAAAAACTTTGTTTAAAGCGTCCTCCCTATAGTCCTGCTGCACTGTTGTCCATGCTGTTTGCTGCATCAAACTTTCACCTGTTTGGTTCTACGAGGACGAAGATTCACTTCTAATAAAGAAGTGAAGACAGCGGTGCATTCATGGTTCTCAGCTCAGCCTAAAACATTTTTTAATAATGGAATACGAAAGCTTGTTGCCAGATGGACAAAATGTATTGAAAAGTAAGGAGATTATGGCAAAAGTGATGTATCCGTCTGTTCTAACCTCGGATTGCGAGTAACGCCGTTTGCGAGTGTTCCGCAAGACAAGCAAAGATTTTTAACAAAGTTTGACTTGGAAGTCTTGGTTTACGAGCACCGAGTGTCATGTATCATGCATGCGCTTCTTGTTTTGATGCCGAGCGTCACGTGACAACTGAGCCAACGGTTTTTCTCGCTCTTGCGCTGCGGAATTGTGGGTAATCGTCTCCCCTGCTGGGTCTTAGTGCTCGTCTCTTACTTAAAGTGCAGGTTAATTTGTTTTATTTTTACTTTATATATGTCGTGTTAATTATTTTTTTTGGGCTGTGGAACAAATAATTTAAGTTTCCATTATTTCTTATGGGAAAAATCTATTTGGTTCACAAGTGTTTAAGCATACAAGCCCGCTTCCGGAACGAATTATGCTCGTAATCCAAGGTTCCACTGTACAGCTAGCGTGCAGATAATTCTTAAACACACCCTCATACATTTATGGCTATTATACTAAATCAGCATTATTGTCTGGGATAATTATTGTTAAAAATGAATGAAGTGAATAAATATGTGTATTATTATATGTGTGATTCATGTAAATGGTCTTCTGTTCTTTCATACTGCTTCTGATTTTGGTGATTTGAGATTGCTTGTAGTTACAATACAATAAATGAATAAACATGGCATGGCACAAATACTGTATTACTGGACAGCTGAATATCTTACTTGCCAGGTGCCAGGATAATTATAACAATGTAAAATATGATGCTCATGGAATATCCTGTAAAACATAAGATTGTGAGATATAAATACATTTCCATAAAACCTTTCTTCATGCACGCATGCAAGTGAGAAGAACTGGAGATGTCTCGTTAAAGATACATAGCAGAACTAGCAAGGGTCAAGAATAGAAATGTCGTTTAAGAGAAAAATAGATCCGTCCTGCTTGCTGCGTCTGGCTATTAGAGATGACAACCTAGCAACAGAGGCGGTTACCTGGAAACAGGTGAGCAGCGCGGAGGGAAAGGTGTCGAACGTGCTTCTCTTCATCTGCGTCTCATCAAAGTTAAACTTGCCACCAAACAGCTGCATCCCCAGTAGGGCGAAGATGATGAGGAATAGGAAGAGAAGCAGCAGCAGGGAACAAATGGCTTTCATCGAGTTCAGCAGAGAGGTGACCAGATCTGAGAGAGCAGTCCAGTGCCTGTGAGAGGAAGAGAAATTGCGGAGCATTAAACTACACTAAATACTAACTACACATACTACCTTACAATAGATTGACAATGTAAGCCCTGGAAAGCCTCCAGAGATTCTTAGAAGAAACATCATCTGCATTAACTAAAAGACTGCTAACTCAACCGGGTAACTTTGAAGATGCGGAGGAGACGGACGCAGCGCAGCACAGATATACCAATACGTGGGATCACCTCCAACTCCACGAGTACGGTCTCGAGTATCCCACCGCACACCACAAAGCAGTCGAAGCGGTTAAAGAGAGCTATAAAGTAGACCTGGAAGCCGAAGCTGTACATCTTCATCAGCATCTCCATCGTGAACAGTGCCAGAAGGATCTTGTTGGCTCTTTCTGGGGCACAAAGCAAAAACAACCAGTTTAAGGAAAACAGGATCAAACATCATCTAGTCTAATAAAGGTAAGTAATCGTGTCATGGGATAAGCCTGAAATTTAACCTTGTATATCGGTGAGCCACTGGGGCTGGCCGTAATGCTCCGATGCACTCGCCGTTGTGTTGAGGAAGACCAGAAGCAACACCAGCCAGTAGAAGTTAGTGGACTTCACTGCCACGCGGCAGTTCTTCCTCAGGACTACGTTTAAATGGTAGAGCTGCTCACTGCACAGAGAAATGGAAAATGGATGTATCGTCATAAATGGGGATTTTCAAAGAATAGAGAATTGGGTTCATCGATAGTGCAAATGCATGGCTTGTGATGGAGACTACACTCAGGAGTACCTATGTACCTATAAAGGAAAAGTTACTCTACGTCAGTTAATGAAATTATCTCCACTACTGTATTACTTTCCTCGTATTTTATGAAATTTTATAGTCGAGTGTTGATATAATGTACAATTCTCTACATTGTAGGCTTTATAGGTATACACTAATTATATTTTATCAGAAATAATTTGACCAAGTATCTACACATTTCTAATACAAAAGCTAAAATACTGACGAAGCAAATCATGGCGTATATGTATTCCTAAATGAACTCTCCTAATTAGAGCAAGTTTGACCAACTTTTATTGACTACAGCAAATCTCTCCTTCAGTCTTGACCCCTTCATTTGTCTTCATTTGTACGAATAAACCTATAATTCCTTATGCCTCATTTGAATGTTCAGTCCCCCTGTTTACTTTTTTTTTTTTTAAGCAAAAGTAAAAAACGTTCGACTTTCTAAGATCAGATCATCAAAACTGCAACAAGATGAAGTAGGTGAAACTTTAACAGGATGACTTTCACGTTAAACTTACCAGAAGCTTATAGTCAGCAATTTGGCCCTAAGGAGCAAGAATAAGAAAAGATGTGACCAGATGTACTGCAGTTGATCAGTAACAGAAAGAAATGTGTATAATATAAAATATGATTCCATAACATCTATAACATAACTGAATAGAGGCGCAGCAGCCGTTATCGTCATCAAGGAAAGCCTCGAACTCTGAGTCTGAATCTGATTCTGTAAAACGATTGTGATCAGAGGATCCATTCAAGCTAGACACAAAGTGTCATCTGGAAGTCTTATACTGTAGATTACCCTATGAAGGGCATTCAGGTCAAACCAGGACTTTTGATTTGCCCAGAATAACAGAACACGGTTATGAGCGTATAAACTACCTTTATTTCTCTATATAATCCCCTGCTACACTAATGCACTTCTGCCAGATTTCACTAAGGCTTGGATACCATAAAGATGGAAAGTTTTCTCGGTGCACCGGAGCCATCAGTGGACTGCATGCTTTACTTCTAAAACACTGGCCTCCCAGGAACTCCTCGCTCCCAAACAAATGGCTTGGAGTAAGGTCAGGATTATACGGGGGGATGTGGCAATAACTCTCATATAAGTTCCTGTAAATAAAAGTGGTTTTGTGAATGATTGTGTGTACAAGTTTTTCTAGGATCAGACAAGGATCAGACATTCACCTAACTGAATGTTCACGGGAACGACTGCAGTGAGCTCTGAGCCACCTTGGCCTAGATCGACCTTCACAGATGTATAAACTTCAGGGGTAGCTCAGTAGTTAATGTACTGGACTATGGTTTGGAAGGGCCCAGGTTCAAATCCCACAACCACCAAGTTATCCTTGTTTGGCCCTTGAGCGAGGCCCTTAACCCTCAGATGTATAATGAGATAAAAAGATTTAAGTTGCTCTGGATAAGGCATGCCAAAATGTTCTTAAAGACATTTGCACCATTCAAATGTTTTTCTGCAGCAAGAGTCTCATCACTGTATTGTGCTTGAAGTCTTTTCTATTCTTCAATCATGTGAAATTTCATCGCAAGTCCCAGTTTGACTTGAACGCCCCAGCAATGCCTATTAAATTTAAACACAACAAAATGTAGTAAATGACAGTCGTCAAAAATACCTCCATCTTCACTGTGTTTATACCAGCCGTATTTCTTCATCATCTTTTTCTTTGCCACCACAGCACCTTATATCCAAAGGAACCAGAGCATAGCTAGGTTTAATGTATGACTACGCTTCACATGTGTCTGTATATCTGTATGATGCTGGTGCCTCACGCTTATTGCCATCTTCATCCATATCCTCAGCCTCAATCAGCCAGTCCATGTAGCCCACCATGTCTTCTTCCATCTGCTGTTTCTCCTGAGCTTTTTGAAGTTCACCCCGACACACAGCCTTCTCCCTTTCCTTAGAGAACTCACTGAGTGAACAGTGACCAACAATTTCTTATACACCCAAGGCAAATCTCTTAATTCTATTAAAAAGACAGACCAATTTATTGCACCAAACGTAATCCTGTAACAGCTCTTACCCGCTTAAAACACCCAAAACAAGGTTAAGAACGAAGAAGGAGCCAAAGATGACTAGGGAAACAAAATAAATCCAGGGCAGCTCAAAACCAATTGCATCATTCATCTGGAGAAATTGCAAGGAAAGAAAAGAGAGTGGGTTAAAATGTAAAAAAAAAAAAAGTGTTCTGTATCATAATAATTCAGTTTTCATACCTATTATTCTATTAATAATGCATGAGAGAAAACAAATAAGCAGCAGCATATTTGTATATGAATTCTATGGATCTATTTTCCACAAGGGGTGTTCACGTTAAAGCAGGACTTTTGATTGTGCAGAATAAAACACAGTTATAACTCCCTTTACGTCTCTATATAATCCTCTAAAACATTAATTACCCCATCCTAGCATTCACTAGTGCTTGGACAGACAGTGTTTAGTTATCCGTTGATTTTCAAGAATCAGGTGTTCCACTCCCTAAACATTAACAGGAACGACTGCAGTCAGATCCGAGCCACCTCCGTCAGGATTTTCAATTAAAACGTTTGTACATCATAGTACTGTGCTTAAAGTCTTCTATAAATGCAGCATCAGTTTAATGCTTTCATTCATCAGAAATTATACATTGCAAATCCCAGTTTGACTTGAACGCCCCTCATAGCTATATCTGCCAATAAACTTTCATCAACAGGTTGTGAATATTGTTTTCATTCATAAATAATTCTCCACAATCTCAGTTTCTACACTTATCCGTGTAAGAATAAAAAAAATCATTCAAATCATTTAAGATTTTCAGTATAACCCTAAAAACTACAGGCAATAAAAAGAAAGATAAATACCCAGTACAAAACATCAGTCCATCCCTCCATAGTAATGCACTGAAAAACAGTAAGCATGGCAAAAAAGATGTTGTCGAAGTTCGTGATGCCGCCGTTAGGGCCTTCCCAGCCTCCCCTGCACTCAGTATTGTTACCCACACAGAAACGGCCATTACCGGCAAACGCACACGGTGTCGCATCATCTTCCACATAAAGATCTGTGGGAGCACAACAACGAATGCTGATGTGATAAAAAAGCGTCTAGCAACTATGGAATGAACACATATAATATCTTTAAACTAAATTAATGTCATTAAAGCACATAAATATACTGTAGGTACGTCAATAGTCTCCAAGGGTGAGCCGAAAACGATCCACACTCTGGCTGTAGAATGTATTTTAAACCATTTTAACTTTCTTGAAAATACAAATACATATTTTTTTTACACTTTCCTCAAGTGTCAACAAGCTTTTGTATTTCATCATTGCCAGAGGTGGAAAGAGTAATAAAATGTTGTACTTAAGTAAAAGTACTGTTACTTTAGTGAACTTTTACTGAAGTACAAGTAAAGTTACCCTTATAAAAATCTA
>JAOVVA010000036.1:4291095-4301224 GCA_028565275.1 Leiocassis micropogon | reverse complement strand
TTTTTATTTTTAATAAATTTGCAAAAATCTCAAGTAAACTTTTTTCATGTTGTCATTATGGGGTGTTGTGTGTAGAAATATATATATTTCTTATATTTATTCCCCCCTATGTATGGAAACTTATGGCCCACCCATGATATAAATAAAATAAAACATATAAAAATAAAACAAAAGAATGTAAAAGTGATGTGCTGGTAACTTACTTTGTGCTTTTTTTTTATTATTCATGATAATCTTATATGTTAGATTTTTAGGCAACTATTAATCTAGTTTCAATTAACTTTTACCTAAATCTTACCTTATTTGAGGATAAACAATCCCAGATAGAATTATGTTACTGAAATGCGAGTGAACACACGTAAGAGCGTTTACACCAAACTGTGACGAAAAGTTCTTACACTCCAGTGATGGTCAAAACATATGACTCACAGATGTTTCAGAAACAACTTAATGACTCCAAGGTTTCGGCTTATTTCTGCATTACAGTGTTTGTGTATATCTACTGTACCTGTCCTCGGTGTTCTCCCAGCACCACCATAATGGAGTCTGTGTCACCTTTGGGCACGATGGTCTCGAGCATCGTCTGTTTGACATCTGACCGGGGGGGGGATTAACAGGAAACTAACAGGTCAAATCTTCTTGGCTGGATCAGGTCATTTCTTTGGGTTAGATTGTAAAAATGATTTGTATTGACCAAACGTGGCATCTTACCATCCAGCAGTCGCCCTTCGGCTGTTCGACAGATGCAGATGTGTGGTGCGATGACGTCCTCGATTCTCATCTGAACACAACAGACAAAAGCACAGAGATTTACGCACCTCCACAATGCAGTAGTACACGTGCCGGCTGTAGAAGTTTCTAGCAGGATGCGTGAAGTGTTACCTTAGAGTTGTAGTATCTGCCTTCTTTAAAGGCTTTATCTATGAAGCGGACATGGAGGTCTCTCTGAAGCCAGGCGGGCGGAGACGAACGAGACTCCTTCACAGAAGGAGCTTTCTCTCTAAAATCATGAAATAAATAAATAAATAAAGAACACTAATAAAAGTGAGAGAAATTTCCAGTTTTCCCCCCCTTCAGATGAAGTTACCTGTCTGTATCCGTTTCCCTGTGCTTCCTCTTTTTCTGGTCACGCTCTCGAACGTTCTCCCTCTCCGACTGTCGATCTCTCCGCTGCTTGTCTTTCCCGTTCGCCTTCTCTTCTCCCCTCTGCTGGTCGCATGCTCGGTCCTTCTCTCGCTCCCTCTCCTTTTCACATTCTCGCTCTTTCTCCTTTTCACATTCTCGCTCTTTCTCCTTTTCTTTCTCCTTTTCTTTCTCCTTTTCTTTCTCCTTGTGGGCTTTGCTCAGGCGGCCTGGCAAACGGAGAAATCGCCGAAAAACAAAGCAAAAGTGCGGTTATCAAACGTGTTTATCTGCAATTTCAAACCTACATCAGCGTCTTATGTTACATTAAAAAAAAATTATAAATACACGTGATGATTTTCTAATCATCCTAAACAGCATCAGTGTGCTTGCTAAATGCCAGTTAAAACCTGTTCTAGAGGAAATTGTGCTCTTGTCCATTCAAAACCTCAATAATACAACCAAACAAAACAAAATATTCCTAGAGGGAGAGAGAGAGATTGTTTAAAAATCATGGCGGAGACTCACTGATATCTTTGCTGTATTTGTCGTATTCTTTTTGAGGCACTAGCCGTAACAAGTACTGGCTGATGTCAATTGATTGCCCTCCTAGAGCAAGTTTCACCACAACTCTGGCATTGTCGGTGTCTACGCATTCTATCTGAGAGAGAGAGAGAGAGAGAGAGAGAGAGAGAGAGAGGATTTAATGGAAGACAGTCTACAGATGCCAAATGCTGAAACAGATTTGCAGTATACAACTCATCTGCTGAAACACCCAGAAATCATAAGATATTTGTAATTAAAATATCGTAATAAAATTATTTTTAAGTTAGACACTTACAGCTACTGTATAGAAAACATTAAACACTGACTACCAATTTAAAAAACAAGCACGAAAATGAATTAGAACCATTTCATAATTTTAATGTTAGCATAGGTCAAACCTCACCTTCCCATAGAGGTCTTTATGAGCCCCTTTCTGGACCAGAACACACCCGCCAGGCCCCAACACCAAGCCCTCATCAACTTTTTCTCCCTGTTCTCCAGGTTTAGGGGGTCTTCGGGGCCCTGTTGGTTCCAGGTCCTTAATGGCAGAGCGATCAGCGCCCAGACCCAGGCCTTTTGGTCTTAGTTGGTGTTCTATAGGTTTAACATCTCTGAGAGAGAGTCAGACATCGAGAGAGACATAGAGAGAGAGAGAGAGAGAGAGAGAGAGCATGAGAAAGTTATTTTTTTTTGGCAATCAAATTCTCATTCTCAGAATCTCATTTTGATTCTTCAATGTTTTCCAAGTCTGAAAATACGGCCAGCAGTAACTCAAATCACACGTTTAATGCATTCATTTTAAAATGAGGGCCGTTCAAGTCAAACCGGGACTGTTTATATACTGCCTAGAATAACAGTGTGAGTGTAAAAACTGTTAATTACTACTAATGGGCAAGTACTGTCCGTGAATGATTGTGTGTACAGCTCCCACCGACAGATGGATCTCTTCCAAAGGTTGGTGATAAGTCGCCCACCGATTCGCAATAATCTGGCGTTCCGCTCGCTGAATGTTCACGGGAACAACTGCAGGAGTCATTCACGGACGTATGGCCTCCCTTGAAACGTTTGCACCGTTCAAATATTTTACTGCGGCTAAGAGTCTCATCAGTATACTGTGCTTAGAGTCTCGTAATCGGGTTTACACCTTCATTCATGAGAAATTTCACCACAAGTCCCGGTTTGACTTGAACACTCCTTGTACATTACCCAAGCGGAGGCTCCTGTTATCTAACAAAAATGTACAAATAAAATAAATGAATGAATGAAAAAAACATGATTGATATTAGGAACCAAATTGCCTTGCAGATGTCTCACAACATTAAATGTATCTATAAATAGATAAAAAGCATGACGGAGATGCAATCACCTTCACATAAGAGGAACATTAACATGTACTCACATTCCTTCTTTAAAGTGTAATGTGACTGAAAACATTGTTTTCTCTGCTTGGAAGAGCAACACATTATTTAGTTGGATCTTCAGCAAATGTATGATGATCCTGATTATAGCCCTTATTGTTCAGCTCTATGATTAAGTGTGACACGCTGGTCCATGTTTTTACAGTTACACAAGCAGGAATCGTTTATTTTAGAACACGGTAAGAGGAAAGGGTACACAAATATGTGTACTGTATACACAAAGCATCAAACAGATCAGCTGCCAAAAAATAAACCTGTGCTCTTTGTGTGCGTGTGTGTGTGAGAGAGAGAGAGAGATAGATAGAGAGAGAGAGAGAGAGAGAGAGACACAGATGGCAGGCTTTAAGTGTGCCACATTTAAAAAAAACAACAAAAGAAAACAAAAAGTGTAACATTGAAGCAATATCACACAAGACACACAGGAGTGCTAGTGTGGGGAATATCTGGCTGTGATGCGGCCGTAGGCATTAGCGTGCTGACTGAGTACAGAAGGTATCGTAGCCGTGCTGATATTAAGCACAACAGCATGACCTGGCAACGTGTGATATTGCCAGTGTTGGGGGACTTTACTTTTTAAAGACAGTAATTTTGTAATGCAATTAGTTACCTTAAAAAGTAATCAGTTACATTACAGCGTTACTTTCTGATAAAAGTAACTAGTTAGAGTACTTTTCCATTGCAGAAAATGAAAACTCCTTTGTGATTCCTCATGCATATTGTTTTAGTCAAGACCTTTTTCTACCTTATTATTCTACCATCATCACTCAGCGAAGTTTGGCCCATAATCTGTTACCTACTAATACCCCTATCTCATCTACGAGGTTTCGCGTGGTGGCCGTAAGTACGGTTCATCATGATTCACAGCGAGTTTTGGCGCCGTAATTAGGTTTCCATCTTTCCGCGCATCGGTCCTCACATAGTCAAACCATATAGGTGAGATAGGGGTATAACAGCAGGAATAACAGAGGGTTATCGGGGGCGGAGATTGTAGGACATCTTTCACACACACTAACGGATTGGGAATGTCTGCTGTCTGGCTCACAGATTACATAAATTGTCTGAATAATAGATTAAATTTTTGAAAAAAATAACGAAAAAACTGAGTACTTAAATGGCGGACCCAACACGTTAGATTACTCGTTACATCAAAAAAAGTATTCAAAGTACTCCAACTCTTACTTTGTAACCGTTACACCCAACACTGGATATTGCTTTTATAAAACACTTCCACAAACACCATTTATCAAGGATTATAATTTGTTTATTTATTTAAAAGAGTAATTTTGCTCTGCCAACACATATCCCTTCCGCGACCGGTGGAACTAACTGGCGAAGCTCGCGACCGACGGGTAGTGTAATTATCAGGGGTGAAAATAGTTTTAAATTCTTACTGGTACTATGTAGTCAAAAGGTGAAACATCTCAAGTTTCTGTTTATATTTCCACATATAAATTAACAGAGCTGATATTCTGTTAACTTCTGGGTTCTGGGATTAAAGATTATAGTGAGATTTGAGATTATAGAGGGATTAGAGATTCAGCCTTGTGTTAGAAGCTAGTTAGCTTTCTCGCTCGTCTTAGGTGTAAAAAAAAAAAAAGCCAATGTGGAACAACCTCGAAGCCATTGTTAAGCAGAGACAACGACTGGTTTTGATCTGGGGATTGGGCAGGTAGCTGCTCTCTCCTCGATACCGCGGACCATATGGACCTACACTACCAGTCGAAAGTTTGGACACGCCTTCTAATTCCATGGCCTTTTCTGATTTGTATTCCTTTCTACATTGTAAAACAAGGCTGAAAGCATCCAAAATGTGCAATAATCTAATTCAACCTTTGTCTGCTACTTATGCCCTGTAAAGCCTTCATAACGGCTCTCATTTGAGGTGCTGTTTGTTAATTGGTGATTTTTGAGGCTGGTAAAGACACTAAATGAACTTCTCTGCAGCAGGTAAGTTTTGGTCTTGCCTTCCTGGGAAGGTCTTTATGGTTCTTGATAAGTTTTGCAAATGCACTTTTGCAATTCTGTTCTTGCAAGAACTGTTCCAGAACAACTGACTGTTGATGATGTTGCTTAATGACTTAGTGCTATACATGTTATTTATGGAGGTTTTTTCCCAGTAATCTCCAGTATATGTTCTAAAATGTACAAAATATCCCCCCCCCCACCCCCGGCAAATAAAACATAACATTAAATTAAGAAGGTGTGCTCAAACTTTTGACTGGGTACTTTCACCCACGCTGAGACCGGTAGTTAGTGTAGTTTCTCGCAAAGATGTATTCTTAAAAAGTTGTTATATCACAAACGTTATTCCTCTGATAATTATTTCAAATGGATAAAAAATTTCTAAGCATATCTGGGCAAATAAAATGCTTTTTATTTATTTATTTTTTATTATATGTTCATTCTATTTAGTGAAGCTGAGGCTAGATGCCCCTAGTTATGGCCCTATGTAATGCTAAAAAGTAAAAAAACACAATATCACTTTCCTGTTATCCTTATCTTAGTTCTGTACATAATGTGTAATGTGAAATACTGTACAACATTGTTTTCCATTGATTATGAGTGCAATGAAATAATTTAGATATTTTTGTTAGGTGAACATGTTTAATACGCTTATTTGTCATGCTGGTCCCATATGGTCCAATGACTCTCACCCCCCCCCCCAGGTTTCATTCGCTGTCAATGACAGCTAGTAAAAACAGTAAAACCAGCACTATTGCAAGATAGGGTGCGCTGTGATTGTAAAATAATCAACCATGAAATGTAGTGATACAGCTTGACCTTTCCTTGGCATTTTTCCAATAACAGTACCTTCTTTAATACCACACAAGCCATTTTTTTCAGCCTGACATTTTGTGCTTGTACTTTCTAGTGTGTAACTTTGTTAAACATCTGCAAAAGAAGTTAGCATCTGTGATCATGCCTTATTAACAGTTGTTCCCTCATGCACCTCTTTTTTTAATGCAACATATTACCATAAATTATCTCCCTCTCTCTCTTTTTTTTTTTTTTTTTTAAATGTAGAGCATCCATCCACTGTCTAAGTGCCCTGTTTAGTTTCTGTTGTCATGGAAACAATACAGATTTAGTGTCAGGGCTGCTGTTGTAGAAAAGTAATCGACACCTTCGGACCACAGAGATTTGACAGGCATGTGATATTTTCAGTGAGTAATTGTATTTAAGAAGCAGGGGCGAGTCATCTCTTATTCGCATGGACGTAAGGGTTAAAACATGTACACGGCCTGCGAATGTACCTTGGTGAACATGATCTCTGAAATCAAATGGTGAGGAAGGGAAAAGGAAACCTTACTGTTTGAACTTGTTTCCGATGCCCTCTCCCTGCTTCCATCCCATTCCTTTCAGCATGGCGAATCCGTACGCCTCCACCGGAACCTGCTCATAATCAGCCTCTGTGGACTAGTATACAGAAATCTGATTAACACACACACGTTCTGCATCTGTAGAAAATACTCTTCACTCACACCAGTTAATTCTTGAACACCTTCACACACCTGAATCTAAACATATCGAGAATACACTTCAGGCTGCACAAGAGGTGATAATTAGCCACTTTTTTCCCGACATGCATTCACTTCATTTCACACAACACGCAGGTATTGGTCTAACCCTGCTGCACTCGTCGGCTTGCACGCAGCGGTGGAGGTAGGGAGGGCGAGTGAGAATGGCAGGGGGAAATACGCAGAGTAAGCAACAGCGTCTGGACACGGGATTGCTTCATCATTCATTTCATAAATGCAACCTTTTCCTCTCTCACTTACACCCGCATGTACACGCACGTCACTCGGCCCACATGGTGTTTCAGGGACCCGCTACTCAAGTATGTGAACTTGGAAAAACCCGGTGCTGACACAGCCATATGCAGATGACTAGATTCGACCAGAGAGAGACGGATTTGACGAGCGTCCCATTACACGCGCCAAGGCTGAGACCGAAGAGGAAAAAAAAAAAATCAGGTAGATATGAAAGGGTTTACTGTTTACTGTTATTTTTCCCCTCCAAATAAAAAAAGAAAAGAAAAAAAGAAGAAGAAAAAAAAGAAGCCCCGACTATAATTAATGAACGATTTTTGTTTGTTTTTTGCCCTCATACATCACTGACAAGGTTTGTACAGTAAACAAGCTCAGATATTAAAGCTTAAAATTATAATTTTTTTCTAATGAGTTCTTCTCCATGTTGCTTCCATGAAGTGCCACGGCAGACACCACAGGAGTGCACTTTTAGTGTCTTGTTGGTCAGTTTGTTTAATTGTTAATTATTGAAAATCACTCAGAGGGGATTTTTCTCTTGTTTTTTTTTTTATATAAAACACCTGTATAATTTTTTTATGTTGAAAATTGGAGCTGTTTAGGTTCCCCCCAATCTTTTTTGGGGGGATTTTTCCCTGATTTTCTCCCCAAAAAAGTCGTGTCCAATTCCTCCCTGTCACTAGGAGACTCCCACTATTCCATCTGACTGGAATCAGTAGCATTTCAGTAGCATGGAGACATCCACTAGGCTTAAACATATTTTGACTTAAAGGCAACATACATTCGTGTTTAACGCAGTCTAAGTTATAAGCAAGTTTAATAAAAGTCATTTGCATATCATCAACCGTTCCAGACCTTTGACCTCGAATAGAAACCTTTAACTATTAAGTTTAAAAATATTGGGTAATACACAATCATTATTTCTTATTCATGCTTAACAGAAATAAACTTTGCCAGTGTAGAGTATATCACTCATATGGATAGCCCTTAATTTATAATAATATTGTGACTGCAGATAAACCATTTGCTCTAAATGAACCCACAGGTGCATAAGACTGCATAGGATGCGGAACTTCTTCAGGACATTCATGGTAAATACAAAAAAAATTCCACATTTCTGCAGTTCAGCTAACTTTATAAAGCTGTGACATCCTGTATAATACCTGGTTATAAACTTTCCTTTTACTTGCCTGTCATCTCTATAAACTACTTATCTTTCTGTTTACACTGTTTATAGGTTCTCCTGTCATTCTGCACTCACCGACTCAGGCCGGAGGTCCACTTTGATGTGTTCGCCGTCCTCGAAGCCCTCCGGCACCTGGTTCTGCATGAGCAGTGGGATGGACAGGTTCGGGTCGTGCTGAGGACCGCTTTTCCATTCTTCCTGCTGCTTCTGGGACTCTGCAAGTGGAGGGTAGCAACATTGAGGAAATATTGACAATATGACATTTAATGCGCATATGCTATGGTGGTTTTAATAAATTAATAAATAAATTAATACATTTTAAAAAAGTAACATTTGGTGTCTAATTTGTTTGTCACGCCAGTAGAATTAGCTAGTTTTATAAACCAGCATGAAAATTTCACTAAGAAATTATTACGTTCACCCCAAGTTGTGCAGAAAACCCCTAAACATACACATATCTGATTAACATCAAACAAACCAACAGGAGGAGGGCGACTTTCTCACACACACACACACCAAACCGGAATCACTCCTCTAAACTGACTGCTACAGCCTTTTTAACTTTTTTTTTTTCTCTAGTCTTGCAGATCGATTTACTCGCAATCCAAGGTTCCACCCTAGCTGGAATTTATATGAATGCCATTCAAGTGAAACTGGGACTTGAGATTAAATTTCTTGTAAAACTGATTGGTGTAAATCTGATTGCCCTTTACAGAAGATTTCAAGCACGGTACGGTTATGAGACTCGTAGCTTTCAATGGTGCAAATGTTTTAAAGAAGCCTGTACGTTCTTGAATGACAATCATGGTCAAAGTCAGAGACAAGGGAATGTGGAGTTAAACCTGTGCCAAATTGTGTGTGTGGATCAGATGGTCTGCTGTGGCGACCCATTGATGGGAGCAGCCGAAAGACCACCAACAACAACTGTGTTCTATTATTCTGCACAATCAAACGTCCCGGTATGACTTTGTATTTAAAGCATTTCCAGACGCTTATACTACATGGTGACTTAAAAAACGGCTCCGTTGTCTAACTGGCAAACATTTCCTCATGTCAGTGCCCTGATGTAGGCAGGAATTCGAATGAATCTTAACGTAGAGCTGAATATCGATCTAAACAGACAGATGAATCACTTTTAATAAACTTTTATTAAGTGTATAGTAAAAAGTAAGAAGAGACACCTTCAATAAGCTCTTTGATGGCTTGAGACTCTACTGAGTCCTGCTGATCGGACGGAGCTTCTTTCCCGTCCTTCTGCTTCACCCCCTCGTTTGTCTTCCAGCGGTTCTTCTGGATTAAAGGGATGATGAGCTCTTTAGGTTTTTCCACAGGCTTGGTGCTGCATGGAGACAAAAACAGTGAGTAAGACATCCACAGACAAACAGTGATGAAACGTAGACTGGAGCTGTGTGACGTCATTTACTCAAATTAAGTGTCATTCATAAGTGCATATGATCACGTGATGTTGAGGATACTGTCCACAGCATCCAGATATTAAAATATATTTTTAAGAGTTAAGTAAGAAATAATATAAATAATAATATAAATAATTGCTGTAAATTGCAGATTTTCTAAATATTAAGTATTAGATTAAAAAAAAACTAGCAAAATAAATAAAATCACACGTCAATGCGGGTCAGCAAATTATCCAATACACGAATAAACCCTTTATATTCTATAAACCAGCGTTAGTTGTTCAAACAATAATAAAAGTAAATAAATATGAACACGGTATGTTACTCATGACAACTAGACTGGGTTAGCGCGCAGCATTAGCTTACCTTTGTAGCTCCTTTCCCTCAACTCCAGTTAAAAAATCTCGCTCCTCTGCTTTCTCAAATTTGGCTTTATTTATCTTTTTGCTAAAACCGAAAGAGATCGGACCAGGCTTTGTTCCTCCGTCTTCTCTCCTTAATTGTTCCTCGTTATCCCCGCAGTCTGGTTGCGGCTCCGGCGACGCCATGTTTGTTTCTTATTAACGGGCTATTCGGAATACTGCTGGGTAATGTAGTTTTCTTGACGCTCAACCTTCGTCTAGTTATATGACGTTACAATACATTTCCCAGAACACACCTCGGTCAGGTGATGCG
>JAOVVA010000036.1:4263277-4290995 GCA_028565275.1 Leiocassis micropogon | reverse complement strand
TGAAGGGGGCATCATGTGTACACATCATGTTCCCTCTGTAATCCAGCTAGGGACCATGGAGGCCAATGGTGATTACCATTGTGTATTCCCATTTTACAACCGTTGTAGGACCTGCGCTCAACGTTTACACATGCACTACAGTGAATTTGGATACGCCAGTTAGCCTAATCTGGATGTCTTTGGATTGTGGGAGGAAACTGGAGTACCCAGAGGAAACTCACCAAGGAGGGAGAACATGCAAACTTACTCATTGTCTACACTGCTTTATCCTGTATTCAGGGTCGCGGGGCCTGGAGCCTATCCCAGGAGACTTGGGGCACGAGGCAGGGTACACCCTGGACACATACACACATATTCACAGACTATGGGCAATTTGGGAATACCAGTTAGCCTAACCTGCATGTCATGCCATGACTGTGAAAAACCGGAGTATCCAGAGGAAACCCACCAAGCAAGAGCAGAACATGCAAACTCCATACATGCAGAGGCAGCAACTGAACCTGGCCAGGAATCGAATCCGGACCCTGGAGGCACATGCAAACTCCATGCACAAAAAAATCCCATCGCAGGAAATGAACCTGGACCCTGGAGGTGCAAGGGGACAGTGCTAACCACAAAGCCACTGTGCCACCCTATTGTAGTGATATAATGTGCCTCATACAATGAAAATAAGGCAATGATGTATTACTGTTTGTACAATACAGTATCTGAGAATGTGTTTGTATAACAACTGTCTGAACATGCTGATATTTGTATAACACATGATCCTGCCAGCTATTTATGAGGGTGATTGCAGTGGAAAAATTAACTGCTTCTGTGTCTTTCAGTTTTTTTGTACACTGGGTTACTTCGCACCTTCCAGAAGGGAGGAGCTGAAAAAGGTTGTGTCCAGGGTGTGATGGACGTGAATACAAGAGATTCGATGACTGCAGTGTAGAACTGGATCAACTGGTCCTGTGTGCAGGCCATCTGTACTCAGTTGCTGCAGTGATGAAAGGTGTCTCCCCAGTGTGTCCACTGTGATCTTTGCAGTTTTAATTTCAATAATATTTTTATAGTTATTTATTTAGGCAGAAACATAAAATACAAAATGAGTAGTGTGCGTTTCAAGTATATCAGATTCACAAAAAAAGAGAAAGAAACCAGCAAAAACAAGGACCTGGATGTCTTAGTTTTGTAAGCAAAGAAAGGGAAAAAATAGGTAAAAAAATTGAGGAAAAAAACAATTGAATAAAGGGGAAGAGTAAACTATGAGGAAAGGCCCCACACCTGTTGAAATTTCAAGTTGGAATTAAAGATTGACTCGTCACGTCTGAAGGGACAAACAAACAAGACAAAATATTCCTGAGCCACTGGGCATGAATGGGTGAGGTAGCATCCTTCCACTTAAATAAAAGATAACGCCGGGCAAGGAGGGGTGCAAAGGTCAATAATCAATGTTTAGCTGGGTTTAAATATTTAGCTGCTTATCCTTCTCTCCGATGATGCCAAAAAGAGCAACCAGGAGTCTTGGTTCTAGATTGTAATTCAGTATGTGACTGTCAGTGTAAATATAAAAGTAACTCCCACTAGCCTCACCTGCTGTTTCCTACCTGTCAGGAAGCGAGTGATGCACTGAGAGACGGTGGGGGGAAGAGTGAGTAGCCATATGGGAAGAACCATTGCAAAATATTTTATACATAAATATAAAACAAAATCACCTGCACTATTTTGTTTTGTAGTTTGGAAAAATAAATTAAAGCTGCTGTTTTAATACAAATTACATATGCCTTATTGTACAATTACCATGCCAATATCTTATACTTCATAGTTTAACATCCAATATTGCTATGTTAATTAAATGCCAAAAACATTTTTATGACTCCAGATATGCATTTGTTAATTACCAGATTTACCACATTTATGGTTTTTTTTATTAAGTGTAGATTTATGCTAATTTGTTTTAGATTTATATAATAACACATGGACCCAAAATGTCACTAATGTAATAATAGTTTACAATATGCCATGCTGACTGTGATATAGTGAAAGACAACTTACATTTTCCCATACATGATTATGGGAAAATGTACAGAACGATAGGTAGGTCTTCACTAGTCATTTACAGGGAATTGCACTCCCCTGTGTTTGCACAGACCTACAAGGCTCTACTGAGAAAAATGACAGTATATTTAACCACATGAATTAAAGCTATAATAAAGATACTATATACTGGTTTCATCCTGTCAAATAATTTCTTTATTGATTTTGTTTGTGCATTTTAACCAATTAATAAAGACCTCTTATTCATCATGAATTAACCTGTGCTAACCATGGTTGGGGGTTTGAATCATGCTTCAGGTCTGAGTGGACAGAGTTTCAATGTTCTCCCCATGCTTGATGGGTTTCCTCTTGGTACTCTAGTCCAAAAGTGTGTATTGTAGGCTGTATGTTTCAGTTGCCCATATTAGGTCTTAAGGTGTGCGCATCCATGTCCTGTGATGTCCACCATCCAGGGTGTCCTCCTCCATGTCCTGAGCTCCCTTTGGATACACCCTTGGTCGTCGGCAGATATAATGCTCTTCATTTATTCATTTTTTTTATCCTTCTTATTCTTTATGCAGGGTCACAGGAAGCCTGGAGCCTATCCTAGGAAACTTCGGGCGCATGGCGGGGTACATGCTGGATGCACTCATGCACACACCATTCACTCACACACTACAGGGATGCCAATTAACCTAGGAAAAGAAAAAAAGCGGAAACCCAGCAAACACAGGGAGGACCCCGCGGTGGGAATCGAACCCTCAGGGAATTAAACCATCACCCACAGTGCTAAATGCCTATTTATAATGATATGAAACAGAAAAGGAAGCCAACTGTCTCATATGACAGACTGTAATTAATAATACAACTGTAAAGAATGTTACAAATGTTGGAAAAAGTATGCCATCCATCAAGGAACCTCTGTAGTCCAGCTAGAGACTGTGGAGGTGCCAATGGTGATTACTGTTGCATTTATTCCGATTTTTACGACCATGATAGGACCTTAGACTCACTTATGCTAATTACCCTAACCTGCATGTCTTTGAACATGCCATGCACACAGACCTGAGGTGGGACTCGAACCCAGACCCTGGAGGGGTTTGGCTACAATGCTAACCACTCAAACACCGTTGCCAGAAAAAGCATGCACAAGGTTAGTAAGTTATCTCCTTAACTATCTTAACTCTTCCAGGCAGCTCTTTGCACAGTTCAGGTGAAAAGGTTTTTTTTTTAAGCCCAAACCGGTACTGAAAGTTACCTGACGCGTTCACACTCACTATAGGGGCGGATCTTCCCGGTTTAGTGTTTCTCTCCTCCTTGCGCTCAGTTCCCTCCCTTATCTACTGCTTTTGTTTCCCCCTCGGTGTCCCATCATGCGGTCTCTCAGCTCGGACACCGTGGCACCGTGACCGGGACTGCGATCGCTCGCGCAGCATGTCATTCACACCGCGGGACGCCCGTGGCTGTGATCCAGACTTTCAGTATCGATCCGGTGTCCGTGAGCTGATTACAGAGTGGTGAGCTCACACTCTCACCCCCTCAGCACCACCATATCACTCTTAACCACTTAATGACGGAACGTAAACCTGTGTACCCCGGCATCTACCACTAAACACAGGCTGGGAGTTACCGGGAGCCATGCAGAGGAGGCGTCCGGTACCGGAGGTAAGCGTTTTGCATGTGTGTGTGTGTGAAGTGTCCTGGGAATAAATATCAAAGCACCTCACGTTTGTCCTTGAAGGATTTACTGTAATTGAGGAATTTTCTTCCAGAGCGCTGCCCAAGTTGGTGTGTGTGTGTGTGTGTGTGTGCATCTGTGTGTCCGTGTGTGTGTGTGTGTGTGTGTAAGCGTATCGTTTTCACCCCTCCCTCCCTCTCCCCCTCACCGGTGCCGTAGCTCTCATCCCGTTAAGCTGCCACTCTGGCTCTAAACGAAGCGTTCGGTGCGCGCGCGGCTCACGTGCGCACTGGGTACAGACTTCCAAACTGACCGCGTGCGTCAAACATCTGGCGGGAAAACAAATATAACAAATTTTTAATTCTTCTCTTCGATGTATATAGACGCGTTTAAACGCCTCCTCTCTCAGAGGCTGAACTGCCTCAGGAGAACGTGTGTGTGTCGGCGACAATGCGGGTGAGTCAATGTTATGTACAAAACATTCGTGCGTGTGTTGTATTTATGTATGTTTATGTGTGTGTGTGTGTGTGTGAGAGAGAGAGAGAGAGAGAGTGTGTGAGATGACAACTGTGGACAGGTGTGTGGAGAGAATGCATGCATTTCCAGCAACTTTCATTCACCTTCAGTCCACCTTTAATTCCATGCAAGAGAATGTGTCAGATGTGCATACACAGCACTTAAGGACAGATTCCAGCAGGTTTGATCATTTTCACTTCTCAGAAATAAAGGATGCTGTAAGTAAAACCACTTACGGATCACTGATTTTCTCCAAACGTCCACCCTGTGCACGTGGATGCTTTAGACGGGATATTAAAGGTGCAAATGATGTGCATTTCATACCAACCCATGTGCATTTAATGCCACTTCTGAGTGCAAGACTGCATGTGGTAGTTGATGTGGTGAAAATACCACTTTGTGATACTTCAAGGCATCTTTGTTTAGCATTCATTCCAGTATACTGTAGATGGCACCGTGCGTCATGCACCTCCAGGGTCCGGGTTCGATTCCCACCCCGGGGTCTGTGTGCATGGAGTTTGTGTGCATGCGTGTTGGTGGGTTTTCTCCAGGTAATCAGGTTTTCTCCCACAGTCAAAAGAGGCTACTTGGTGTTCCAATATTGCCCTTAGGGTGTGAATCTGTGTGTGAATGATGACCGAAGGTTGTAAAAATGGGAATGAATACAATGGTAATCACCATTGGCCTTCACAATCCCTAGTTGGACATATAGAGGTTTCTTGATTGATGCATGGATTGATTCCAATATACACTGCAACACATAAAGGAAATTTGTTGCATGGTTGTACCACTAAGGGGACAAAAATGTTGGAAGTTTCATCATGTAACGGACCTTTAATTAGCCTTTAAGAGTAAAAAACAGTGATTTCTAAGGTCTAGTTAATTATGTAATGAAAAAAATGTTTTTAAGGTAGCTTGGATGGTGCCACTCCAACAAGGAGAAAAAGTCTGGTATCTTTTCAAAATGTATTATTTTTGTTTTTGATTAGATTATTATTTTTTTTAACAAATCACCTCCCTGAAACAGCAACACCATAGTGATTAAAAATACAGGAAGGCTTTGGTTAACATTCAGAACTAGTATTGAATGTAAAAAAAAAAAAAAGTCAGATCAGCTACTTGTGATAGAGAGTAACAGCAGAGTAGCAAGTGCACAGCAAAAATGTGACCATCGAAAACACCAGTGCACGTTTCTTTGAATGTTTACAGATGTTTGTTTCCACATCACTCGGTATAAGGTGGTATCTGTAATCTGTAGTGCGGTGCACCAGTATTGCTGTAATCACTGTCAACATTCCTGGAGGGGATGTGTCTTATCTGTGTGTTTTAGTCAGGTGTCTCATTTTGTGTGTTTGGATGCTTGTGTGTGTGTTTGCATGCACAGTGTCTGGATGTGCCTTGCCCTTATGGTGATTACAGTGATGAGTACTGTGACCCTGACTTTTCTATGCGTTGCCGTGGACTCTGCCTGCCCTGCAGCCAAGGTTATACTATAGTTATTAATCATTCATTTAGTATGACAGAGAGAGAGAGAGAGAGAGAAAGAGAGAGAAAGAGAGGGAGAGGGAGATGCAGGAAATATAGGAATGACATGGAAAAGAGTGTGGGATTTGCTCTGAACACCTCGGACGAGATCTTTAACTACTAAACCATATGGACGTGCATATTGTATGAATGTCTTCCAATTCAATTTTATTTATATAGCGCTTTTAACAATGGTCATTGTCTCAAAGCAGCTTCACAAAAATTAAAGAATTATTATTATTATTATTATCAACTCAAATACCATTAATTCTATAAAAGCTATGATTGTTTTTTTTTTTTTGGTTTTTGTTTTTTTTTAACCATGAGCTTCAGTTTAAAGTACTGACTTGATGCCTGCTGGTTAATTGCCTGATTGTATGCAGGGTGCATGCTCTGCCCTCTCATCCATATTCAAGGAGATGTGTTGTAGGTACGATAGGGAGAGAGAGAAAGATGGTGGGATAATGGAGTGCAGTTTACCCTTGGCAAAGTAGAGTAGACATCCACTGACAATTCTCCATCTGTGACTTCGCTCCAGATCATCTGTAACATTAGAACTTTATTAATTTTAAGTCTTTTTCATGAATCAGAGATGAAAAGCATTTTTTACTGTAATATATTTGCATAGCAGTGTTCAATAGTAAAATAATACAGTATTCTATAATTACCTCCAGGATCTAAAAAGAATTTAAAAAAGGATATTAAAAACAAACTATTTACAGATTAACACAAATTTGGACAAATCAGGATTCGTAACTATAATATCAATCTTTAGAGTGAATATATTCACAAATGTAATATTTCCAGTGAATTCGGCAAGTTATCAAATTTGCAAACAATTTGGCAAGAGCACGTTGCATACAAAAATGCAGATACAGAAGTCAAGTCAAGAGCTTCTGTTCACGCAGTTCATCAAACATCAAAATTGGGGAAAAATGTGATCTCAATGGAGAAAAATAGTTTCAGTTACATATCTTTATCTAACATTTAAAATTCATATACAGTGGTACCTCAAAGTATTTTCTGCATATGACCAACCGAATGCCAAACAGAGCTGAACCAAATACCAGCTTAGCTGAACGTATGTCCGGAAATCATTTGAAACTTGTTTGCGTAGTGGAAAGCCAAAGGAAACAAATTTGCAAAATTCCAAATTTTTTGGAATTTGGGCAAGATTTAGTAAAGACATAGCAGCATAGGTCCCAAGAAGGTTAGCAAGAAGAAAAGTGAGCCACTTTCAGTTTCAGTTTTTAAAACAGCCGGTGCCAAGAGGAATTATAAATCAAGGTTATGTGAAGTTTATTATCTATTATTTTTCTTCATTTTCTTATATATACTTTCCTTCATTTACATGTCTTGATGTTTTGATTGTTTTTATATGCAAAAATATGATTATAGTGTTGGAAATTGGTAATATTAGTAATAATTTTGTGTGGCTGGAACGGATTATCTGCATTTACATTATTTCCTATAGAATAAATCATCTCGCAATACAAAAATTTGCCTTAACAACTCTTAACAATGCTGAAGTACCACTGTATGTAAGTTGTCAAATGTTGCAGTTCCTCTATAATCCTACAGGTGGTGCACTCTAAACTATTCACACATTGGCAGGCAGCTGTGTGGTAGGAGATTGTATAGAATTGTAACAAAATAAAAAACAATTGGGATATTTATAAAATCATGATACATACAACAACCGCAATACAAATTAAATCAGCATGGAGAAATCGCGATAATATCGTATCAGGAGGACCCTGGTGATTCCCATCCAAGAAGCTCAGTCACTTTGGCGTGCTTGTTGGTACTGTCTTATCTATTTTAGAAATTAAGGATATCTTGGGACTGTCATACATAGTGATCTCAGTTTACAGAAAATGATGTCACATACAAAAACAACAACAACAAAAACCATCCAGTCAGTGGTAGTGTTGTGGTGGTGGTAACAGCATTTTTTTTGTTGTTGTTGAGAAAGGTTAAAAGAGAGCGGTCAGGCTGGTTTAAGCCAAAGACAGGAATCTGGGACAACACAAGGGACGGGACAGTTTTTGGAACCTTACCTGGTCTTTGTCCAATTTTAATGTAATAATAAATCAGCTATAATAAAGTAATACAAATATGGGACATAGGAAACGTCCTAATATTCAGTACTGCACCTGTAAATTAATACACTTAAATCACACAGTCTTGAAAACTTAATAAACTGCCATACCTTATTATTAATTCATTCAGAACTGTTATTCTATCTTAATTTCTGGTGGAGCGAGTTTAATTTAAAGTCTTATATGAGTTTTACAAACTGCAATTTACCCAAATCTGATGCAACTATTTAAGAATTTATGAATCATCTTGTGATCCGACGTTAACGAATGCTTCCGCATGAAGGTGATCGATACACTGCTCCTCTCAAACTTTGTTTGTCGGGGCAACCGCCTCAGCCGATTCCTCCTTTTCTTCATTAGTCTATCTAAATGAGCCTTGCGGGTGGGACAACTCTCGTGGTCCGACTCCAATTATAAATCAAACCCTCTGACGGATTGCACAGCCTCGGGCGGATATTTATAGCCGAGCGCAAAGCGGCAACCTGATAAAGTTGTTACAAGCAGAAAGACCCGTACGTGGCCTTGAGGCTCTAAGCTAGCATGGTGGGCTAGAAAAGAAGGAGAGGAGGGGGTGAGGATCAATATCAGGTGACAAGCAGGGGAAGCACAAGCGAGGCTGTGATGGAGAGAGAGAGAGAGAGAGAGAGAGACGGAGAAAGAGAGATGGGCAGAAGAAGCGATCATGGCAAAGATGAAGGGAATGGACGAAGCGGTATTCAGGCCAGGAACAAGGGAGTAAAGGGTTGATAAAGCTGAAGATGAAGAATGTGGGAGGGAGAAATGATAGAGGAGGAGAGAGAAGCAGGGAAGCTGAGAGGGTCACCTTCAGTGATGGGGACTGATTCAGCACAATTTCCCTCCCACTCGGGTTACTGCACTGTGACCTAGCACAGCATGCTGGGGGCTCGCAGGCCAAGCCTCCCTCCTCTAGTTTCATCCTTCCATCTCTGCGCTTTTTTTCCTCCCAAAGCCCCAACCATCATTTTTCTTTCTCTCGTTTTACTATTTCACATTTCTTTTTCGTTTTACATCTCGAGTCCAATTAAACCATTGGAGTCTGCAGTCACTCAATCTTTCAGAATATCTATCCGTCATCCTCTTGCTCCGGAGCTGTTAATCACCGACGGCTGCCTCAATTACCCCTGATGTACGTCCCGTAATTGGTGTTGTTGAACAACCGCCCATGTCAAATCCTGATAAATTAGAAGGTTTTACAAGCTTTTAATTGCACCATGTCTCATTGCTATATTTATATTCTATAATCGCAGGATTCATCTGTGAATGTTACGTCTAGGAAGAAGAACAAGGCTGACTGCTTTCCCAAAACAGCAGGCAACGATGAGGAGACGTCCCAGTGACGTCTCATGAGATTACTGTAGAAGATGAGAGTCGATTGTCACTATCACAACTTGTGTATATTCCTTTTAGCCACAGCACCGATTGACTTGGGCGTTTCTCATCAGTATATCGTCCATACGTCCGTGCGCCTGAATTCATTAGTGATAATTGCTTTCATTCCCGTCCTTATTTATTCATGTTTTTTCAAAATCTTCAGGGACTTTCCCAAATACCTTCATGATCAGCAACGATGCTGGATAACCAAACATTACACTGTGCTACAGTAATATCACAATACGGGTTACTAGCGTCGACCCTGATTCATACTGGTTCAAATATTTCTCAGCAATTATGGCAACAACAAAAATGCTAAGCAGGAACTCATGTTAGGGTCTCAAGTATGATATGCTACATCAAAGATATTATCAAGAGAAGATAAGGGCTACAGATATCCATTAACACAGGCTTACTTTCAAGGATTTCTACATCTCTGTGTTTTAAAGGTCCCATATTTGACTTTTTTTCCCCCCCATAACAAGTTAACACAGCTCTCAGAGCTCCCATAAAGTCGGCCTGTTCAGAGCTCCCATAAAGTGTGCTCTACATTTAAGCAGCAGCCACGCCCTGACAAAGAACAGCAGAGTTGAGCAACAAGCCTTGTCTTATATGAGGTCACAATAGGAAAAATCTGTTTAGCTCGTTTAAACACCATCTAATGCAAAAAACAAGACAAAAATCTTTGTACACCCTTATGACCAAAAAGTGAACATAATAGATACACTTTAAAGCACACAGCAAGCTAAAAAGCACAACATGCCTAGTGTATTTATGAGTTCGCTGCCCCTGCACACAGTGAATCAGTTCCCTAACGCAGGCTAACACTGAGGAGCATACATGTGGCTGGGCGGCTGCGACAGATTGAAGGTCGTTGGTAACTGAAGACGATTTGGCTGACTTCCAAGCTCCGCCAGTGGAGGATGATCAGGGTCACAGCAGCCAGACACAGGTTAGGACAAGGAAGAGACGTCAACAAAAACAAGCTACAGAGACTCTCAAGGTATAATCGCTAGAGATTCTGCGCCCCATGAAAGCCTAATGTACGTGTATATATGCTGCAAGACATCCTCAAGTGAAACATGTCATGTGTCAATCTACTCCACTTGGCCACTTCACAGCTACCATGGTCACATATAGCCATTGACTTCTTTATTGACCTCGCCATGTCTCAGAATAACACGGCCATTATGGTAATAGTAGACCGCTTTTTCAAATCCCAGTGCCCGATCCCTCTGGGACTCGCTTTGCCTTAGCGACTGCAGAACCGATCTTTATTGTTGGTCTAAATAGAATGAATAGTTTTTGACTTAATTTATATGGTTGTTATGTATAACTGGAGTTCTGCCAGTCGAATCAAATGATTGAAACTCGATAAAGTTATATGACTGGAAGACGGTCAAGTCAAGCTCGGTCAGAGCTCAGTTTACTTTTAGGTTCATGTTAGTTTAAGTTAGATTTTTTAGAAGTAACTAGGCTTTCATGAACAATGCATTTAAATGACATATAAATAAATTCATTTGTATTTAGTATATTGAATGAAGTCCAATACGCTTCTATTCACATACTCTAAATTTAGTCCTAATTCTTTTGGAATTGCACAGTCACTTGTATCTGAGCTTTATTATTAGACGTTATTGCAGAGCTTTTGCTAACGCATGACGTCGATTATCCGAACCCAAGTTCACAAGGACATCGAATGCATTACATCCTGGGATAAAATTGTGTTAACATACCTTAATCTGTTTATGCGCTTAATCCAGTAGTCTCTCTTGCCAAATCGCTATGCAGTCAGAGCAAAGGATACACACCAATCAGCAATAAGATTTAAACCCCTGACAGGTGAAGTGAATACCATAGATTATCTGGTTACAATGGCACCTGTGAAGGAGTGGGATACATTAGGCAGCAAGGTCAGAGTGCCTGTGCTGACCCCTGTCCACTCCAGAGCCTACAGTGGGTTGGACCATGGAGCAGGAAAAAAAAAGTGCATCTCAGGTTTCTTTTAAATATTTTGGACAGGATGGTGATTGTGCGTCACTTAACCAGGGAAAAGACGGCACAAGGATGCACCATTGGAAGAAGGGAAGCCAATAGAGGCGAGTGATGCTCTGCGCAATGTTCTGCTTGAAAGCCTAGTGTTCTGGCATTCACATGGATGTTACTTTGACATGTAGCACCTTGCAAACCAAGTACACCCCTTCATGGAAACGGTATTTCCTGTCGGCAGTGGCACCTTTCAGCAGGTAATGTGTCCTGCGACACTGCAAAAATCATTCAAGAATGGTTTGAGGAACATGACAAAGAGTTCAAGGGGTTGACTTGGACCTCCGAATTCCCCCAAACTATCAATTGAATCGAGCATCTGTTGGATGTGCTGAACAAACATGTCCGATCGATTGAGGCTCCACCTCGTAACTTATAGGACTTAATGGATTTCCTGCTAATGTCTTGGTGCCAGATACCACAGCACACCTCCAGTGGTCTTGTGGAGCCCATGCTTCAACAGGGAGAGAGAGAGAGAGGGAGAGAGAGGGAGGTTGGCCCCAGACGGATCCCACAAAAGAAATTTCAAAGATGAAATAAAGGCACCAGCAACAAAGAGACAACAGTGCAAGTCAAATCATTAACATCTCTGGCAATTTCTCAGGAGAAACCCTGCAGTAATCATTCTCTTTCTGTCTCTCACCTCTCTCTCTCTCTCTCTCTCTCTCTCTACTCCCTTTTTCCCATAACAGATGAACTGTCAGAAGGCTCTCTCATGCAATAAGAAGACCAAAAAAAAATGTCTGGGATTGCACACACACAAACATAAACACACTTTTGCTGGACACAACCTATACAAACAAGTTTAGAGGAATAAGATGGTAGATGTTATCAGCCTGTGTGTTCACTTACAACATACTTTCATGAAGTTATGTATTTTACATAAGATATGTAGCACTCCAAATATGGTCACTAAAATAAAGATCCTTTTTTTGCTCAATCAAGTTCAATGAAGTCAAGTTGCATTTTTGCGTGTGTGACTGATATGTCATGATCAATGGCACAAAGAGAGAGAGAACAATTTATAAATTTATGTATATTCATTAAAGAAAAGTTAATTGCACAAAGTGGGGACGTTTTGAAGAGATCACATGAGCTGCATATAACATATTTGTAAAATATAAAGGCTGGATCTGATTTTCAGTTGCATGACTTTCTGAAGCACCGTGTGTGATTTCTACTATAAATGACCAAGAAGTTAACATTTAAATTTCTTCCACTAATTTGCAACAAGGAAACTCTACCCTGGATTTGGAAATAGTTTTCCCTCCTACAGGTTCTGTAATAAATTTTTTGATTTGTGTACTGGCACAGTGCTGGTCGTTGTCTCACAGAGCACAGAGAACCTTAGTTAAGATTTGATATATCCTGTAAACACGAATCATCGCGTTTAAATAAATTGCTCATTCAGAAAAGTTACATTTCTGATTACATTCATGATTACATTATCCGAAATTAATACATTTCGGACAATGTAATGATTTTGTCATATTTTACATAATGAATAGTCATATATAATATACTCATATTCCACATCTTTATGTAGCTTCAATGTCAGAAAGGCATTTTGGATAGAACATTGCACAAGACTTTAAATACAAGTGGTGTTCAAGTCAAACCGGGACTTTTGATTGTGCAGAATAGGGACACACAGTTTATTTCTCTATATAATAATCACCTGCTAAACTAATGCACTTATCCGAACGTTTTACTGGTAAACTGGTCCTTGAAAGCCATCAAGGTGGAGAGTTTTTTTAGTATACCGGACCTATGATCAGACTGTCTGCTTTTGCGTCTGAAACTCTTGAAAACCTCTCATATTATGTCTCTCTCTCTCCCTAAAAACAAAGCATCCAAATTGCTCTGCCATTTCCACTTTAATTGGCTGGTAGAACCAGTATGTGTGAATGTTCCTAAACCGGAATATTCAAACGTCTCAAATCATGTTTTCAGATGTTTCTCAGTAGTTTCTCGGTTGGTGTGATTTGGAGAATCTCCCTCAGATGAGGCTGCAGAGAAGAATGTCAACATTTACATCTCAAGATGAGTCATCACAATTTCAAGAGATTTAAAAAGGGATTGGTCATTTTATTTATCACAGCTTTACATCCCGCCCCTTTGTTTGATTGACATCCAGCATCCTCCTGATGTTTTGAAAAGACTATGAGAGTTCAGGGCTTTCCGTGATATTTCTATAATATGATACATGATATTTAGAATGGTGTATATGATTGCCAGAAAGAAAAAAAAAGACAGTAGTGTTGCTATTCTAAAAATCTGATACTTTTTAAAAAATGTAATATCTAACAACTAAATGAGAACAGACCAGTGGTGTAATAGGTAGCACTGCTACCTTACCTTACAGATCCAAGGTACAAACTTGGAGCTGTAAAACAAGCTTGTTGCCGGTGTGTATTTTCACAGGTTCTCCTAAGGTCTCTGGAAAACAGGAAAAAACATGAGATTCCAGTTCCTTTGATTTTCTGGTACCTTCTAAAACATGCTAGAATTGGCTACACTGAATTATAAACCAATGTGGTACTTTCAAATGTATTTGTAGGCGCTCTTCTCTGGATAGACCATCTAGATCCATCGCGACCCAGACCAAGATAAAGACATAAGAACAGATAAAATAACCATCACTCACTCACTCATCATCTATACCGCTTTATTCTGTATTTAGGGTCGCGGGGGGCCTGGGCCTAATGAGAATTTCTTCTGCTTTATACGGCCGCACACACGTGTGTTATATGAAACAGTACAAGTGCGCTGTACACACCCGCATACAGACACAATTTTAAATATGTTTTACGACACACACGTGGTCACAGTGTTATAGTAAACAGTAGACGCGTGCACGGATGTCGATTATACCAGGGAGAGACGCGCACTAAGACCCAGCAGGGGAGACGATTACCCACAATTCCGCATGCGTGATACATGATACCCGGTACTCGTAAACCAAGACTTGTTCGTTTCCCAAGTCAAAATTTATTAAAAATCTTTGCTCGTCTTGCGGAACACTCGCAAACCGCGTTACTCGCAATCCGAGGTTCCATTGTATTGTGATCCTCAGAAATGTCTTCTAACTGATCATGAAATGAACAGTATATAATTATATTGCTCAGCCTGCTGGAGAAGTAGGTCTAACGCAGAAGCAGACAGACTCTGTCCTTTCTTACAAATCTCACTAAACTCTTTTACTGCTGTGAAAGAGCCTCATTTACAATCTAACTGTTAAGGGGATTATGCACATTAACTCCCCTCCCCTAGATCTTAAAAGCTGTTCTCAGAGGTGCCGTTCTCTTGTGTGAAATTCATAAATCAAAGCGCAGTGTTTTTCCCCCTGTTAACTTAACGGTTGCTAACGTAATTCGATCACCGCCGTTCGTAACCATCACGTTTACTTTATCAGCGGTGCTGCATTTATCTTCAAATTCCTTCATTTAGTTCCAATTATATATTTTTTTCGAAGGGCGGGGAAATCTCTTTATCTTTCTTCATTTAATCTGTCTGCTCAGAGAGCTAGGAAATGCTGGAAAGGTTAATTAGCACACGACAATTACAAAGTAATTGGCTTTAGTCAGACTTCGGTAGAAAGCGCACCTAATCAAATACTGACTTGAACATCTGGGGAAGTTTTCCATTATCAACAAAACCGGAGGAATGTACAGTTATTATATATATATATATAAAATGTTATTATATAGGCTGGTACTGCTAAACAACTATATCATATTTGTCTGTGTGTTAGTATTTAGACATAGCCAAGCAGACTACGGGACATTAAAAAAAAAAAAAAAAGCTCACAGAGACGTAAGGAAGGACGTGTAAACGGATACGAGGCGCTCAGCTCTTTTCTGACCTTAAGCGTTAGCATTTTCAATACCCTTTGTTATATCTTTACACTAGCTGCAGTTTCTTGATACGTCTCATGTGAGTCTAATGAAAGAAGCTTTCTTCAGTAAGGCACGTAACACCTCCATGACCTTCAATGACCTTTATTGGTAGCATATTTTTAAAAAATGTTTTCAGTTCAATTCCCATGTTGGATAGAAAGAATGATTTATTATGACCAAAGCCGTATGTATGATAGCACTGGGCAGTGTCTTTATTGCATGAATGACAGTCCGTTATACTGTAAAGAAAAAGAGAGAGAGAGAGAGAGACTTGTACTCTAGATACCAAAATCATCCAATATTTTCACTGCACTGAGTGTGACCGATGTTATTTCAGTATGCGCAGGTGTGTCCTCAAACCAGTGGTCCTAACACTTCTTGCTGCAGCTCATGTTCTTTGGAGGTTGTTAAGTGGTCACCGGCCACCGGCACAAGTATTAAAATAGTACATTTTATTTTTAAAAAGATTTATATTCATTGTAAAATGCTTAGGGTAGTAGTAGAATAAATGGCAATAGCAGAGTGAACCCAAGGGTGCCAATAATTTCGCAAAAGCTCTTTTTTTTTCAGAAACCTTTTTGCTTATCAAAGAATGATAAAATAACAACAACAATTTAAAGACATTTTTGTGTCCAAATCACAAATTCTGTTTCATTCATAAAGCACTAGGTAGGGTGCACTACAGCATTTTGTTTTACCCTATGTAGGGTAGCAAGCAACCAAGGTAAATATTATGTTATATCGGGTTCAGCCATCTTGATGAGGGCAAAGCAGGGGTAGGAGGTAAGTATGGACAAGAAAGGATTGTACTTATCATACCGTACAGTATGATGAATATGAGATGTCCACCAGAAGAAGACAAATAAACTGAAGTGAAACTCCCGGGCCAGCCGGAGACATGACTCAGGATCAATCAACAGTCTGCACTAATTTTAGCTCGACTTGTACTCGGCTCGTAAGGTGCCGTTCTAAGAAGGGTAACCGTATTTAAGCTTTATAGATATGACGAGACGCTCGTGATTGATGCGAGATCACGATTAATTTGCCAAGCCGAACCCTGCTGCACTGGTGGAAAAACGCTAATGGACATGTCGTGATGTTTCAAGCGTGTTATGATGATGAACCAGATAAATAATTCATCACATGGAGGATTAAGCAGATAGAGCTAGAGTTTAATTGACCTGACCTCTATGTAGAAACGTATTGTAGATTACCAAAGTCACAGTTGTTGTTTGTGTGACTCAACGTCAAATCTTGAAGCTGTATTTGTCGCGATTGTAAAGTGATTCAGCTGGTGGTTTATCAAGTTAGCCACATGAATAGAAGGTTCTCAGGTGTAGGCACACAGTGCTTCCAACTGCAGGCCAGAGTTTCAAACTGTATCTCATCATTTACTTAATGTTGCTCAAACATCATTTTATGAAATTCATTTAAACTCACCTAAAAAATAACCTTATCCTAACGTTTGTATGGTCATGCAACGTTTTGACACCCAGAAATCCCTGCTGGGGTTCAGCCGGCCAAAAAGCAGCGGGTGGAAAGTATGCAGGAGCTTTACTTGCTTTGAAGGAAGCACACTACCCACTGCCTTTCAGCCTCTCTGGTTGGTAGCTGTGTGATAGCGTGGTGGTTTGCAGGTGGAAACTGGCACATGAAAAAGTTTTTAGAGTTAAAAGAAGAAGAAGAAAAAAAGGCATAATTAATTTTGACTGCAGAGTGCCATGTATCCCGGTGTGGTGAAAATGAAAGGTGTTGTTTTTCACCGGTTCTTAGAACAACACAAAGACGTTAATGTTAATATCAGAGAAAAATATGGAATTTGAATTTGAGGGATTTCCAGCAGAGATGGATTTTTTCTGTCTATTTTATAAATATAACATCATTTGTGTAAAAACATGATAAAAGTCATTGGATCGCAGCGGTCTCAGTGTTAGGCAATTACAACCTCAGACGAACAACTAGATACTGTATACCTTTTTTTCACGCGCCATTATTTATTTTAAAAAAATGCAGCCAAAAAATAAATAAATAAAAAAAACATATCAGGCTGGTAATACTAGGTACCTCCCGATTCAATAGCTTGTAGTTCCACCTTTAGCAGCAATAACTTGAAGTAATAATTTCCTGTATGACTTGCTCATTCTTTTACATCATCGTGGAATTTTGGCCCATTCGTCTTTACAACATTGCATCAGTTCATTGAGGTTTTGGGGCATTTGCTTATGCACGTTCCACATTAAGGTCCTGCCTCTGCATTTCACTTAGGTTGAGGTCTGGACTTTGACGACGCCATTTCAAAACCCTTTTCTTTTTCAGCCATTCTGATGTACAGTAGATTTAATGGTGTGCTTTCAACTCATTGTCCTGTTGCGTGACCCAATTTAGACCAAGCTTTAGCTGTCTGTCCGATGGTCTGATATTTGCCCCTAGTGTACAGACAGACCCAATGACTGCCAGGTGAGCAGGTCCTGAGGCTGCAAAACAAGCTTAAATTATCACCCCTCCACCGCCATGCCTGTCAGATGGTATGAGGTGCTTCTGCTGAAATACTATTTTCGTTTTTTCCCCAAGCATGGAACTGGGCAATAGGACCAGACAACTCCACTTTGATCTCGTTCGTCCGTCGGATATCGATCCAGAAGCCTTGTGGTTTGCTCTGGCAACCCTTCCAACCTAATTGTACTTGTTTAGTCGTCTTCTAATAATGCATTTCTCTGAGCATTGCACGACCTGACCTTGGGGTGAATGTGCAGGGGACGTCCAATCCTGAGAAGATTGACAGCTGTCTTGAATGCTTTCCACTTGTGAATAATCTTTCTCACCGTAGAATGCTGTGCTCCAAATTGTTCGGAAATGGTTTTGTAATACTTTCCAGATTGATGGGCAGCAACAATTGCTTCCCTAAGACCATTGCTTATGTCTTTCTCTCCAGGCATTGTGTTAACACACACCTGAATGCTCCGGACTAGCAAACTGCCAAAACCTTTGCCTTTATAGAGGTCTGTACACCTGCTGATGATCAATTAATCAAGGGCTGATCAATCTTGTGGAAGCAGTAAGAGAGCACTTAGTATTTCCTGGATTATTATTATAATAATGGACCAGCTTGGACATTTAAAGTGAAAATGCCTTAGCTCTTTGGAAATACCCACTGATGTATATGATAAACAGCAGTTTGGCAGAACAGTGAAAAGTGGGGAGGAGATATGTGGAATGTATGTGTGTGTGTGTGTGTGTGTGTTAACAAATCACCCCACCTATCGACTGTGCTTTCACTCAATATCAAATCAAGCAACTTTCCATCAGCGCCACGTGCATAGTGAAAACACTGTCAGGGCCACGTGTATGCCTTTCTTGTGTGTGTGTGTGTGTGTTTGTACTTCTATTCTGCCTCTCTGTCTACAGACACCTGAGCTTCCAAGGTCATACACAGGACTTCTCTCTCTTTGTGCCAGCAGCAGTCGGCACGGTGCCTGGCTCAATTTATCTCTGTCTCTGTAGTCACTAGAAAGAAAAAAAAACAACACTCTCCTCCTATCAGCTGCTGCATCTACAAGAGGCGGGGTCGGATGGGTGACCAATCGGCCAAAGTGTATACAATTAGTCATGTCTCCTTGGCTGCTCCTCAAGCTGTGTAATTAGCCTCGTTAAGCCTGGTGGTAGGGTGGCCTGAGGGGGCGTGCACACGCATCCGCTTCTATCATTTCTTCCTCTGGCTCAGGGTCAGCTCAACTGATTGCACGTTCTGCTCGTCTGTTTTTCCCAGTTTGTATGTACCTGTGTTGGCTTAGATCATTGTGATCATGAAAACCAGATCATGAAATGTGACCGAGGATGAGTTTCGGTTTGTTTTTGAAGGTCAAGCTAACGGCGCTTGCTTTGTTGTGTTGAAAACAAAATGCTGTGTGTGAGTCATGTGACATTTGTAGCTTTAAAGGATTGAAACCGTGCTCTAACAGATGCTCGAAGAATTTTTTAATTGACAAGTGAAATCCGATTTGGTCTTCTGCTCTTGTAGCCTAACAATCTCATGGTTCAGCCTGTTGTGCATTCTGTGATGCTTTTCTGCTCTGGAATGGATTTAGCGTAGACGTCCTGGCAGTTTATCCCAGTTTGTCTGTTTTTATTTGACCTCTAACCTCAAAAAAATATTTTTTTACCTTGTGTCTTGTTATCTTTTTATCATCCCTTTCTGTTCATTCCGCTAAAGTTGGCCACCGCTCACACTTGTTTATAGCGCCGGGCCGGCGAGGGCTTGAAGTGACAGCGCTGTTCTCATACTGTCACATCTCTAGTGTCTCATGGCAACTGTACCAGCCCCTCATGCTGGTGTGGCCAACTGTCACTTTCCTCTGCCTCCTTTTCCCACGAACGCTAGAAGTCCTTCAGCACTGCAGTGCGTCACGCCGGTCGAGGATCCGACTTATGACAGACTTTGCTGAGTTTGATCGATCTCGCTGAGTCATTGTGGCTCACGCGTGACATTTCCTGTGTGATATTGAGTGGCCGTGGTAAGCCAAATGTCATCCCGTTTTTATAGGTAATGACAACGCTGGACAAATTTCACAGCCTACCATTCTCACTATCTGACTATCTGAATTTTAATTATCTTGGACATTTGTGGAACTTCTAAAAGCCTGTTACCTTTACTCTGAGGTCCTGTAGGCACGCCCGTGTGTGGTTGTATTTTGCACAAACACTGGACGTCTCACAACAGGGCGCAGGTTGGTCTTGCATAAACAAACAAGATCTTAAACTCTACCATCTGACCACCATTTCTTTTCAGTGGTTCACCTATCCAGGAGAAAGAAGGATTATTGCTTGTCGTGTCCAAAGTGAGCATATTAAAGCTTTTGGGCAGGTGTCCTGTATCACGTATCAAAAGATCAATTCATATTCATGTATAGGATTGGAAACACATTTGCATTTTCTGGTTAAACAAAAGGGTTCCAGCAGACACGAGCTGTTTCTATATATATTTTTCTGAACATCGACAGTGTCACCACATAAGGAGTCAGGAAGTGCAATGAGGGGGTTATTTCATGGGCATAGGGGCATGTGAAAGTGTGCGTCATACTGTATTATAAAGCCTTACAATTTGCTATTATGTACTTGTGACGTGGGAAAGATGTAATAAAACACCTGAGACGTTGCGAATGCAAAATGTACATCTTTCCCTCAAGTATAAATGTAAACCAGTATTAATTACCAGTATTAAGGTCGAGATGCCGGTTTGGGGAAATCTCTTAGACTCAGCCGAGTAAACAACATAAACATGACATGTGTTCTTATTCTTGGTATTATTCTTTAATTGTAAATCATACAGCTTATGAGGAATAAAGTGCGGGCAGTGTTAAATCCACCCCACGCGGAGTGCACATCTGCTGATTCGTCTGCCAAGCCCCGATCGTGCCTCGGAAAATGCATGCAAATGAAAGAGCTCTTTAAAATGCTGGTCGGGGTTGACATTGACCCCATGGCCTATGTATTTTTATCTAAAGGTTAGCTCTCCTAGCTTTTGGCTTTATGATATTATTTTAAGATCTAAGCAGATGCTTGATCGACATTTTGTCATGTTCCTCAAACTGTTCCTGAACTGTTTGTGCAGCATAGCAGGGACGATTATCCTGCTGAAAGACGCCCCAGCCATTAGGGAATAACGTTCCATTGAAGTTGTCTTGAAGTTGTGTACTTGTTTTGCAGCAATGTTTAGGTAGGTGGAACATGTCAAATGGCAGGACCCAAGGTTTCCCATTCGACATTGCTAAAAGCATCACACCGTTTCTGCCAGCTTGCCCTCTTCCCATAGTGCACCCTGGTGCCATCTCTTCCCTAGCTAAGATTTATCAGAGCAGACCACTTTCTTTCATTGCTCCATGTTGGGTTTTGATGCTTATGTTCCCACTGTAGACACTTTTGGCAGTGGACCCAGGTTAGCATGGACACTCTGATCGGTCAGCATCTACTCAGCCCAATGCACAGCAAGCTGTGTGTTCTGCATTGTGTATTCTGACTGTCTTTCAGTCAATAGCCAGCATTATTTTTTCAGCAATTTGTGCTACAATGGCTCAACTGTGGGATCGGACCAAACAGGCTCGTCTTCCTTCCTTCGGTGCCCATGATCTTCGTGATGCTTTACTGGTTGACGTCCACAAGACTTACTGTTTTGAAGATTGACACTTATATCCATTTTTCAGCTTGCAACAAATCAACTTTTGGAAGCTGTTTGCTACTTGCCACCTAACTGCTTATTACTTGATTATATGGATTATACAAACATTGGATTTTAAAACAAACTGTATTTTCTTCTCCTTTATTTTCTCAGTTCAATTGCTATGGCTAAGGTGGTCGTGAAGAAGCTGCACTGGCGATCGAAGGTGCAGGAGAGCTTCGTTCCTCTGTTGGGAAGCTCGGGAGAACTGGGTGTGGCCATCGGTGGTGGCGCAGATTATGGCGAGTTTCCGTTCGTCACAGCTGCGCCAGGAGGTGGGATCACAGTTGGCGATATCATTTTGGAAATCGGAGGGACGCCTGTTCTGGGGATGACCTTAGGTGACGTACGTGGCGTGCTCAACTCCTGCCCCCATCCTGTTCGCATCAAGACTGTTACACCAGGTAATGCACAGACGTGTACGTGGGTAAATTATTGATGCAGAATTTTACTTAATACTTAATAGTTCATAAAATAATCTATAGCCAAACAACTGTGATATTGTTTGCTTTCAATATGGTTCCATTTTTGTCATAACATTTTGTTTTAGAGCATATGAACTGAACATGATGAGCAGGATTTTGTCTTGATCTCGACACCAGAGTTGTTTGTTTACTGTTTGTCCCCTTGTAGCCACTGCTGCAACGGTTACATTTGCGCAGAACAATATTTTACACTTGACCGTGACTCCCTGCTGCCCTCTCAGCGAAGATTGATTACCAGCTCTTCCTCAGTGGTCTTCTTTATCGCTTTCTCTCTATGAATAAATCTATCACAATCTCTCACCTCTCTAGGCCTCGGTCCAGGGATTACGATTCATTTCAGACGTTCCACAAACTGTTGTATTTCTTATGCATAATAATCTAGCCTTGAGGCAGAGTGTACATTTTGGACCTTTTAGTGTGTGACTGAGGAGCAGGCATTTACATTATAATGAGAGAGATTAACCATATGCATTTCGAGGGTGAGTGAAGTGAAATAATTGATTATTCTGTTTTCAGTCGTGCTTATACTGTATTTAGATGATCTCACCACCTGAAGCGTGTGCGGCCCATAAATGCGCTGCGCAATGTAAAACCCGAATAATAAACATTGTGGTGGAATACCACTGACTCAGCCATATGGTGACAGGAAGCAGACATGCACAACATGTTTATACTGAGCCAGCAGTATGCAAATTAGGTACGTTAAATTGCCCATCCTGTGCAACAGTCATTAAATCACCTATAATTTTAACAATAAAACAGTTACATAATATGAACACTGATCAGCCTTGACATTATGACCACTCGCCTAATATCGAGTACGTCCCAAACCAGCCCTGAACAGTCGAGTCATGGACACCACTAGACGTCTGAAGGTATACTGCGGTATCCGGCACCAAACCGTCAGTAGCAGATCCTTTAGGTTGTCTAAGTTGTGAGGTGGACCCTCCATGAATCAGACATATTTTTCCAGCATATCCCACAGATGCTCATTTGGGAGACAGATTCTTGGAGACCATGTCAAGACCTCAAACTCAGTCGTGTGCTCCACATACCATTCTTGAACCATTTTTTTTTTTTTTTTTGCAGAATACCATTGGGAATATCGTTTCCATGAAGGGGTGTACTTGTTTAGGTAGGTGGTATGTATGGACCCCATGACAGGCAGGACCCAAGATTTCCCAGCAGAACATTGCCCAGAGTCTCACACTGCTTCCACACCTGGTCATCCACAAGATGTAAAAGCAAATGCGATTCATCAGACCAGGTCACCTTCTTCTATTGCTACATGGTCCGGTTCTGATGAACACATGCCCAGCATTGGCGCCCTGGCTGGTCAGCCCTTTACACAACAAACAGAGATGCACTGTATCACAACCAGCATTAACTTTTTCAGCAAATTAAGCTCCAGGAGCTCTTCTGTTGGATCGAATTATATGGGCGAGTCTTCATTCCCCAGGTGCATCGGTGAGCCTTGGCTGCCCATTACCCTGTCGCTGGTTGATCGGTTGTCCTTCCTGTGACTGCTTTTGGTAGGTATCAACCACTGCAGACTGGAAACATCCCACAGGAGCTGCAGATTTGGAGTTGCTCTCACCATCAAAGTTTAACCCTTGTCAGAGTCACTCAAATCCTTACACATCAACTTCAGGGACAAAATATTCACTTGCTGCTTAATACTTCTGGGTGCCATTGTAATAAGATAATCAACATTATTCACTTCACCTCTGATTGGTCACAGTGTTATGGCTATATGCCTTTATGTCCATGGCTATCATAGTATCAAAGCATTTAAACTTAACCTGCCAGAGGGAGCTTTCTTTTTTTTTTCCTCTTTTTTTGCTAAATTTGGTTTGTCTATTTTTGGGTGTGGATCAATATGAATTGTCTCTGCGGAAACGTATCTAACAAGCGTATTTTTTAAAGCACAGGAACAGAATTACAGAGCCTTATGTTGCTGGTATGTTTTATACAGAGATGATTTTGCCGTTGGTTTCATGCTAATACATGATGTTGAATTTGAAAAGAAGAATGTTATAAATGACACTTTTCAGCATAAAGGAATGATGGACAGGCAGCATATTTTAAGATTTTCTGCATGTGTGTGTCTGACTGATGTCAGTACTAATGTTCTCTCGTGACTTTGAAATATGTTTTATTAGCAGAGCTTATGCTGTCTCAGGCAGGGGTGGGGTTGTCTCATGGTGGGTACTGTCCGTCATTCTGACAAGGGTGAGAGGAATGCAGGCTCTCGATAACAACCTTGTGGCATGTCGCGAGAGTTCATAAAGCGTTGCTATATAAATGAATAGTGCGGAGAAACTGAGTAGGAATGGCATCATAAATTCCTTTCTAGCTCATAAACAGTGGATATAAATATCAGTTCTAGGTAATGATAATATATATTTCTATCACATTTGGCTCTGTTTTGAATGTTTATTTCTATTTAATAAGCAGTAATCTCTATTATCTTGGTCAGGGTTGCCATGGATCCAGAGCCTGGATGGGATGGCAGTCCATCTTAGGGCAATTTAAACACAATTTAAAGTAGCCAATCCACCCACCAGCATGTTATTGGAAGGTGGGTGGAAACTGCAGAACCTGAAGGTGGTCAAAGTGAGAATATGCCAAACATCACACAGACAGTAACCAAAGCTCAGGATCTAATCAGGCTCCCTGGAGCATGTGAGGCGGAGACATTACCCGCTGTGCCACTATGATCCCCAATTGCAATTATTACAGACAAGTATTTTGACACGTTTCTCTTATTTATTTTCAAAGGAAAACTTACCAAACAGCTTTTATAAGCCTAATTTGAATTAATATGCCATCCTTATTGTTATAGTGTAACATTAAATTTTTTTGCAATGTTGCCTGATTAAATTCAGCATCTGTGTTTGTTCTTATGAAAAAAAAAAAAAAAATAGTCCCACAGTCCAACCTCTTATGTATATTTTTACAAGAATGCCTGTCTTGCCAGGTGAAATCTTGTGTAGTGTATGAACCTTGTTTGTGATCACAGGCTGCATAATGCAAGTAGTAATATAATAGTATAGTACAGTATGAGTCGAAAAGCAATTTATACATTTTCAAAGTCATGTATAAATATAATATTGATGTGATAAAGTATCTCTTGGTCTAGGGTTACATTTTAAGTACAGCTCTGGGCAAAATGTTTTGGGAATGACACAAATATTAATTTTCACAAAGTCTGCTGCTTCAGTGTTTTTAGATCTTATTGTCAGATGTTACTATGGTATAGTGAAGTATAATTACAAGCATTTCATGAGTGTCAAAGGCTTTTATTGACATTTACATTAAGTTTTTACAAAGAGACAATATTTGCAGGGTTGACCCTTCTTTTTGTCACCTCTGCAATTCATCCCAGCATGCTGTCAATCAGCTTCTGGCCCACATCCTGACTTATTGCAGCCCATTCTTGCATAATCAGTACTTGGAGATGGTCAGAATTTATGAGTTTTAGTTTGTTCTCCTGCCTCTTGAGGATTGACCACAAGTTCTCAATGGGATTGAGGTCTGTTTATCTGTTTAACTGTTCTTGGACGGTTGGGAGAAGTTGCTCTCTGAGGATGTTTGATGTACCGTTCTTTATTCATGGCTGTGTTCTTAGGCAAAATTGTGAGTGACCGTGGCCAGGAAACTCCCCAGACTCTAATCCCAGTGAAATCTTGTGGTCAATTCTTGAGAGGCGAGTGGACAAACAAAAACCCACAAATTCCATCAAACTCCAAGTATTGATTATGCAAGAATGGGCTGCCATCAGTCAGGATGTGGCACAGAAGTTCATTGACAGCATGCCAGGGCGAACTGCAGAGGTCTTGAAAAAGAAGGGTCAACACTGCAAATAGTGACTCTTTGCATAAACTTTATGTAATTGTCAACAAAATCCTTTGACACTCATGAAATGCTTCTTCAGTAAATATCCTTCAGTGTACCATAGTAACATCCCATATCTGTAATTACAATTGACTTTTAGCAACTGATGGGATGTTATACATTTATAAATTCTCTTTCTTTTCTTTCTCTTCCTTACAGACTTAACACTGTGTAAGGATCTGAGGTTGTATCTGAGTAAATGTTTCACACCTGGTTGCATGGACAGTCAGCTTCAACAAGTCATACGGGAAAATCTCTATCTGCGTGCAGTACCATGTGAGTCTCTCTCTCTCTCTCTCTCTGTCTCTCTCTGTCTCTCTCTCTGTCTTTCTGGATTTCTTTCTTCTTTTCCTCACACAAACTGAAGATTCTTAGATGCATTATAGATTTGAATACTACTTAAACACACTAACCAATGAACATGTCTTATTAACTCTAACATACTCTAAAGTATGTTAAATACTAATGACTTTTGTATGAAGGAACATATGATGTGTTTTACTGCAAAATGCTATAAATGCCATTTTTGGGCTTCAGCTCTCAACTTTTGTTCAAATTATTATTTCTTCTTCTTATTATAATTTTTTTTTTAAATGTGGCACATTTATCATAGACATGATATATCATAGACATAGATCATATCATGTCATGTCATCTGTAAATGTAAAGTAAAAGCTGAGCAAAATGTTGGCTGCTGTGCGTGAACTAAATTGAACTAAATGTGTTTGATGGAGAATGTTGAAGCTAATAAAAAGATCATGCCTTTGCAGTCATGGATTTCTGTGATGAACGCTGTTGTTAGCTTTTGAAGTGGACAATACGCTCATGCGTACTCCCGCCTCTGACTGTTGCAAAAATGTAGAACTCTTAAAATGAGCATATTATTACTATTTCTTTTTGGTCATAAAAACAACTGAAAACAACCATAAAAACACACATGATAAACATGATCATGTGTATCTCTGCTATTCCTTTGCCTACGTGGCCCATTTTTAACTTTTTGCTCAGTCATGTTCGTACAGTTGGTTAAAATGAAATAAAATTCAGTATGTCATATTGCCTATTTTGTGCTGAAAAAAGGATATGTCAAGCCAATTCTGAGCCCTATATCTGTTTTTTTTTTTTTTTTTTAAACAACCGAACAAAAAATGGGTGAAATACTCACAAGGCTACCTTGAATCTGGTCCCTTCTTTTTAGTCAGTGGGCTGGGGATAGTGATGGGAAGTTTGGATCATTTTAATGACTTAGTTGTTTGAATCTCATTCATCAAAATGAACGGATCTTTTTTTGAGTCATTTAATTTTTAAGAATTTCATTCAATAAAATGTTAAATTTTCAATAAACAGACCCCCAACACGTCTACATGCACAAATTTTGGCTATAGTTCCAGTAATGAAAATATTACAGTGCAGCTAAGGACATATAATGATAAACAGAATGAGCAGCTCACCTCTCATATCTTCTGGTCCGAATCGTTTGTTCTTTTGTCACGTGACTCCCACAGACGCTATGCAGTGCATTACACAGGAAACGGTTCTTTACATGAGTCTTTTCATCCGAGTCGTTTGTTCTTGTAAATCTATTGCACTGCATAGCGTCTATGGAAGTCACAAACGACTCTGGCTAGAAGACTCATGAGAAGAACCGCTCAATTCTGTTTCCTGTGTATTGCACTGCATAGTGTCTATGGGAGTCACTAGTAAGTCAAGGTAACTACTCATTTCTGTTTCTTGTACATAACCTACAGAGGTTTTGCAATGCTTTGCTCATATGCGCCCAGTAGAAAATTAACGAATCACTCTCTGAGACTACTCGTTCTTCTGAGTCACGTTAAAGACTCGTTCAAATGCTGTTTTCCTCTCACAGCTGGAGGCACAGAGAGAGCTGATTGGCCGAGCTCTCTCAGGGGGGAGGGATGAGAGGTACTTGCGCTCCCACATTAATC
>JAOVVA010000036.1:4237491-4251560 GCA_028565275.1 Leiocassis micropogon | reverse complement strand
TATGCGTGTGTGTACAGCGCGCGTGATGAATAAAGCAAAAGCAAGTCTCATTAGAGAGGTTAAAAATCCATTTTCTCACTGCTCTGTTGCGATTCTTTTCGAAGGTAAAGTGCAGGTTAATTTGTTTTATTTTTACTTTATATTTTGTGTTAATTATTTTTATGTATTTATTTTTCTGGGCTGTGGAACAAATAATTTGAGTTTCCATTATTTCTTATGGGAAATTCGATTTGGTTTACGAGTGTTTTAAAATATGAGCCCACTTCCGGAATGAATTATGCTCGTAATCCAAGGTTTCACTGTATATGAATTTGCGTAACATCCAAATTTTAATCCATAGAGTTTAATATAATGTTGGTCCACCTTTTACAGCTCTAACAGCTTCAACTCTTCCATAAGGAGTGTTTATGGAATTTTTTGACCGTTCTTCCAAAAGCACATTTGTGAGGTCAGACTTACATTGGACGAGATGGCCTGGCTCACTGTCTCCGCTCTAATTCATCCCAAAGGTGTTCTATTAGGTTAACGTCAGGATTCTGTGCAGGCCAGTCAAGTTCTTTCACACCAAACCCGCTCATCAATGTCATGTTGGAAGAGGAAGGGGCCGTCCCCAAACTGTCCCCACGAAATTGGGGAGCATGAAATTGTCTAAAACGTCTTGGTATGCTGAAGCATCAAGAGTTCCTTTCACTGGAAGTAAGGGGCCGAGCCCAACTCCTAAAAAACAACCCCACAGCAAGGTCCATAAAGACATGGATCAACGAGTTTGGTGTGGTAGAACTTGACTTTTGGTTCTATTAGCAGTTTTTTGGTGTCATAGACACTGTACATTTTGATCAAACCAAAACAATTAGCTAAGTTAGATACCCTGATAGTATTACCTTCCTTTATATACTAGAAAGAAAGTACTGTACTGGTTTATAAGTACAGTAGTTATTCGTCAGATGACTTTCATCAATAACACTGAAACCACTGACTAACTACTGGTTAAGGTAATAATAATGACATTAAGGTAATAATATCTCATTATAGTGGCAACTGTCGAAGGGTGGGATATATTAGGCAGCAAGTACAGTAATGTCTCTAAACGCTCCCCACCTGACATTTAATTACATGAAAAGGTTATGAATATGTTGACTGAGAACGTGGAGTCTGTAGCAAGATTTTGGCAATCTGTTTTCTATTAAACTTAGCCACTCAGAAGATGTGTCGCTTCACTTCAATTACCAAAAGTTGTAGTCACAAACATCTGTAAATTTCTCTATGTTGTAGATAAAAAAAAAAAAAAACATTCTGCATGACTTTCTCTTATATTTAATTAAAGTTAAAAACTATTATTTTTAATTCACAACTGACATCTAACTTAGGCAAGGTTTTTAATATTAGTAATATTGGTTATAGTGAACTGCCTTAACTGTAGTAATACTGTACATTTGTGTATTCTAGTTGTGCTAGTCATAACTACTACGTTTGAACACATAACACATAAGAATCATGAGTGTCCCTAAATTTTACCTTTCAGCGCATTTTAAGTACCTGAGCAAAACATAATATTTTGTGTGTGTGTGTGTGTGTATTTGTAGAGTGGGTTATGTCTGTACTGGGAGCTTGCTAATTATCTCAGAATTGAGGGGGCAGCCTGCAGCTGTTCAGATCCCAGCTGGGGATGCGTATGGGCTAAATTAATGAACCTGGAATAAATTTGATTTCGCTCGGCTATATCACTTGTGACAATGCATGGTTTTTCACATTTTACCTTAGGTAATAATGCTACATTTTATGGCTGAATAGATAATTAACACTTCACTGGTGGGAAATACAAATGATTTTAACCTTAAAGATTAAGAGAAAAGGACCTTTATAGGGCAGAATCAATATACTGTATATTCAGTATTCAGTAAGTGTGACTCATAAGCCCCATGTGAAATGCGATATTGTGATGGGTGAAAGTAGGCCTGTATGGTTAGATACTGCATACGACTGCAATATTTATTAGCGGAAAGAGGGAAGCGGACCTGCCTGCCAAAACTCACATACCACACCCGTCACGGAAGCACTTTTAGCAAAAAAACACATCAGATATCATGCTTCTGAGCCATTCTGAATTGCCTCTGAACCATACATGGTGTGTTTCAATCTTTCATTACTGTAAGTTAACGCGAGTGTGGGCTTCTTCCAACGTCCTAGTGGGTTCATAACTCACCTCACTGCTTCATTTACTGCTAATGTAAGCTAAAAAGCAAAATAGCGTCTGACACAAGGCTGAGTCTCAAGTCCCACTCTAAGCCTAGAACAATGGCACTACTTACTTTGTGGAACAAGGGATTGTACACCCTACTGTACATCGCGCACTAGCTTTCCATTGTACAGTATTTGGGACAAAAAAGTTAGTTTTTTGTTTTTTTTCCAAAACATTTAGTTAGCTGAGGTATTTCTGAAATGTAACAATTGGAGACATAAAGAGAAACTTAATCATTTGATGTGTATCAAACCATGAAAAATAACGTAACATAGGTATAAATTACAGAAATTATTACTCTTTCTTTATACCACAAATCCCGTATAGGGTAATGAGAGGCCTGAAGTCTATCACTGGTAAATCAGGGCGACGGGTTACACCCAGCCAGTCCATCACAGAGCACAAGCATGTACTCACTCTTACATTCACTCACATCCAGAGTGAGTACCCCGAGAAAACCCACCAACCCACCGTGGAGAACTCCACGCACACACACCTGAGGCTGGTGTAGGATCCTTTACTCTGGTGGTGCGAGTCCATGGCTATTACACCAATGTGTTGTCTCACTGTAGAAATTGTCACAAAAATCTACATCTACAACTTGACAATCTACAACAAAGGACTAGCTGTGCCTATAGTAGTTGTGAATTTGAGGTTTGTGAACAGGGAGCCAACCTATTCCAAGATCAGTTTACAAGTAAGGTAACAATTAGTTCTTTGAAATAGTGTCTGGAAATGTAATGTAATATTTAGTTGAGTTTATCCATCTTTTCATATCAGGTCTACATTCTAATCATACAGTAACTTCAGCTCAAGGCGTAGAAAGGAAGACATAATCTATAGACATGCCAGGTATTCCACATGGCAGCACTGTTAAAGGGCAGGACCTTCAAATCTGTCAATTGATCCTGACTGATATGGGATTCGCAGTCAATTGAGATTCTAGGTGAAAACATTTCTACAATGCCAAAATCTTTTTAGGTAACCTCCCCTTTTTAGTTTTGTAGAGTATTATTATTAATGACTACTTGAACAAATTTGATGCACAGAATTATTTTTGTATGATTCAAAGGATTATTGGAGCTGTTTACTGAAAGACCATGACTTTTTAAAGGTGGTAACTACTGTAATATGCCTTTGTAATTGTTTTAATACATCCCTAGCGAATTTGCTTTTTTGCTACATTGTAATTGGATATCGCTCCAGTCTATGGCCTCCTAAAACTGTCCATTCGACTCTTTCACAAGTTCACTCTAGTTTTGTCGTGCTATGCACTTTTTTCATTTTTTTGCATTGGCCTAATTGTCTCGTGGGAGGTGGCACAGCCTTTACAAAGCCATTGATCAAACAAGTCTATGGCAGCCAATCAACAGTGCTGGCTTTCACAGTGATCTGTTTATATGGATTAGATACACTTTCCCCTCAGTCCAAGTGTAGCAGGTGAGATGCTGACCTGGTTCAGATGTACATATCAACAGAGAATTTTTTTTTTTTTTTAGACTTTGTATGAAGGCATTGACATTTCTTTGGCCTACAAATAGACCTATTCAGAGTAGATCAGTAGCTTGTATTATATACTTATCTAATTATACACTCCAGAGCTGTCTGTAGTTTATAGTTCATAGTCATCCAGGATCACCCAGGTCGAAGCTCAGACACAGCAATCATGCTATCTTCTCAAATGTTTTTAGCGCATTGCCAGCTCAAAGGTTAATGTTCTGGGTTAGTGATCAGAAGCTTGGGGGTTCAAGCCCCAGCACTGCCAAGGTGCCACAGGTGGACCTTTGAACAATGCTTCTTAACCCTATGTTCTCCAGGATGCATCATGGCTGACCCTGTGCTCTGATCTCAGCTTCCAAACACGCTAGGATTTTTTAAAAATCTGTGCTGTGCTGTGATGTATATTTTACATGTAAAGACTTCATTCTCTATAATCCATCATGCTTAATATCATACCTGCATCGGTTAACTGTGTAATTAGTAAAATTTCTCACTAACACAGCTAATAAATCATATTGTCTTCGCAGATGCAATACCCCAGACAGACTCTTAAGACTAGAACTGTCCGCCCTAAAATAAAAGATTTTTATGTTATCCTAAACATAAGCTGCTTTTAGTTTTAGATTCCTCTCTCTTCCCATCTGTTGTTGATGTTTTAGGTGGCTCAGGAGGTGCCAGCAGCGTCCCCGCCCCAACATCATCCCCCAGCCAGTCTCGCGATTCCAGCGGAGGGGACGGCAGTGCCTTTGAGAACGGGAGCAGGCACAGAAGAGGACTAGAGAGGGCGGGGCTTGAAGCCTGGGAAATGACCTACAGTGACTCAGGGGAACCATACTACACAGAGTATGGCCTGTGTTCAAACATTTCTGTAACATACTAAACTAATGTTGGATTCAGTAATTGGTGATTTCCTTATATTATGGCATTTCTGTAGGGTGCAAAAACAGTCTACAGTGAATATGATTGTGATGCCTGGTCTATTTTCCATACCAACACTGACATCTTGTGTTGTCATGTTGTTTTACAGTCATCAGCCAAAACCAGCCTACTGGCAAAGCCGACGCGCTTCGAGCCGAGAGTCAGTTTTCATGACTGAGTGTAAGCATGAGCCCCCTATTCCATTCCATTCTATGCTATTCTATTCTACACTATTTAAAAAAAGAGTTTCTCGAGGTCTCTATGAACAGTGTTGGGTGTAAAGCGTTGCAAAGTACTTGGATTACTTTTTTGAGTAATCTAACGCATTTAGTCCGCCATTTAAGTACTCAGTTATTTAGTAACGTTTTCAAAAATGTAAACCGTTATTCAGACAATTTATGTAATCTGTGAGCCAGACAGCAGTGATTCCGTTAGTCTGTGTGTGTGAAAGTCGTCCTACAAGCAAAGCCCCCGATTACCCGCCCCCCTCTGTTATTCCTGCTGTTATACCCCTATCTCACATATGCGGTTTGACTCGCGGTGAGAAGCGGTGTTAGGCACCTTGAGCCTCCATGAGTGAGGTGCCCGACGTTCCGCGAAGTTCTGCAAGGTCCGCGAGCTTCTGCGAGGACCAACGCGCGGAAAGATGCGAACGTAATCACAGCGCCAAACCTCGCGGTGAATCATGATGAACTGTACTTACGGTACCCGCGCGAAACTGCATAGGTGAGATAGGGGTATTAGTAGTTAACAGATTATGGGCCAAACTTCGCTGAGTGATGATGGTAGAATAATTAAAAAGGTCTTGACTAAAACAACATGATTAGAATCACAAAGGAGTTTTTATTTTCTGCAATGGAAAAGTTACTTTTATCAGAAAGTCACGCTGTAATGTAACTGATTACTTTTTTATGACAGTAATTAGTTACTTTAAAAAGTAACGTCCCCCAACACTGTCTATGAATAATTAATCGTTTTATTGTTCTAAAGGTGGCAGATGGAATCCTTTTCCCAAATATCATTTTTCCCCTGAAATGTGGCCTCGCCATGACCACTAAAATAATAGTGTATTTTGATGTCAGTGAACACTCCCGAACACAACCAAAAATGATATACCAGGTATAGTATAGAGCTGACAATATTAATAAGAACCCATTCGTGATTTGAATGGTAAGGAAGCTTACTTGTATAAAAGAAGAAAAATAAAACCATATTAAATAGCTACATTTAAAATGAAATCTGAAATGTAAAATATCAGTACCATTGCATGAAGCATGCAGTGCATAAACATTGCTGACTATTAGTTATTCTTCCTCTGGGTAAAATGGTCAGCAGGTGCTATAGAGCCCACTAGGAAGGAGAAGGTCATGGTTAACATTTGCTGCATTGGGCAGAAGTCCTATCACTCTATCAAAATCGGATAGAAGACATTGACAGGAGACACGAGGTTTTAGCTGCAGTGCAACGGCACAGTGAATCGGAGAGAAGCTGCGTCATATACAGAGACAAGCGTCGATGCATCTTCGGTTGCTGCTTCTCACTCCCTAAACGTGAATAATGAACACATCCTGGCAGAGAGAACACTGATAGGCTGTCATCTGAGGGTTCTGATGATCCGGATGGTTTAGGAGTGAAGTAGCTCAGCAGCCGTAAATACACTGCATCACTGATGTTGAGGTTGCCTTAATGAATTGGTGCTGAATCTTCTACTTGACACAGCTGATCGAATACCTAAAACATTTTCTGGTATAATTGCCCAGGAGAGTGAGCAGGCTATCCCACAACGTATCGATTTCATTAAACAGCTCTTATGTGGATCTAAAAGTGAATGGAAGACGGTGCTGGATGAGAGAGCATGTCCACTTTTTACATCATTGGTCGGGATGCAGATTTTTTTTGTCGACGTAATTGCTAAAACATGAGATGAATTAATTTTATGTTTTATATGTGTTAAATAAGGTAATAACAATGGATACTGCATATGCCCAATATATTCTAAGCAGAAACACTGGGTAATTTAAACAATTTTTCAGAGGCTCAAATCTACTGTTAGTACAGTAGGTTTCAGCACTGTGTAATATACCTACTTGCTGTGTTTTCCTATTACACAGAATAGTTTTTTTCTCCCAGCATTAATAATTATTGCCGTTAATTATTCTAACATTGTTTCTTTGTAGCATATATAAATCAAGTTATTGTCTCTCTGTTTCTCTGTCTTTCTGTTTCTTTCTTAGTGGGTGAGTTCACAGATCAGCCAAGTGAGTTGAGAGGATATTCTATCCACACTCGGGTGTGTAAAGGACCCCAGGGCTTTGGTTTTAACATTACTGGTGGCAGCCGGCCTCGAGAGTTCTTACAGATATACAGCATCATACCGGGAGGGCCATCAACTCTTAACACTGGTAAGCAAAAAATTCTCAGATCTGACATAGTGGTTATGTTTCCCAATGTTTAAAAAAATTTGAATATATTTAAGAGATCTCAGACTTGTAAGTAATAAGCAGAGAGGAGTAACACTGGACTGAAAATGGATATGAGGCCCGGGTGGGAGTTTGGCACAGGAGCTGGTAGTGAGCTTGGTTTGGATGTTGGATCAGGGCTGGGCAAAGTGATTTCTTAGAAGAGCACTAGCTTGGCATGTGTGTTGGGCCGGAGCTTGGCAAGGGAGCTGTAATTGACAGTAGTCTGGGTGCTGGGCCAGGATCTGGCATGCAGGGATGGATAGGCACCTGGAACAACAACATGGCTGGAACCCAGCATGGGCGCCAGACCAACAGTAAGATCTTTGCCATTTCCCATGGGCACCAGGTCAATGCTTAGCACACTGGAACTTAACAAAGAAGGCAGACAAGACCTCAGTGTAGGTGGTGGACCAGTGAGATGTGGACTGAAACTAGTAATAAGAGATGTGCAGGAACCTTATGTAAAGTTTCTACTTGACATGAGCTTGTGGCTTGGAGGGCAGCCTCCAGTAAAGGCTGGACTGGGCTAGGGCTTTGGGCAAAGCTGGAAATGAAACAGGGAATGATTTAGGTAGAGCAGGGCAGGATTCAAGCAGAACATGGTATGATTCAGGCAGAGCATTGGCTGGATCTGGCATAGCAGGGCACAGGACAGGGCATGCTTAAGGCATAGCATGGAACTATGCAGGGCATGATTAAAACGTGATATAAGAGGCCGCCTTGTTGACCTCAGGGTGTTTGGCTGTGGAGAAAAGGTTGACCTCCGTAGGGCACTGAATAGAAAACAGTGCTTTGAATGTGGATGTGGAGATCAACAGGCTAAACTCTGAGCAAGGAATAGAGCTGTGCTGTCAGTCTTGCACAGAAGCTCAGGTCTATCTGCATTCAGTTATCAAATATCGGCACCATGTTGGCTTTACACTTTCATTGGACTGGCCAAAGAAGCCGTTCTCTCAGCGCCACTCTGAACATCCTTGTTTTCTGTACAGTCTCTATTTCGTTGAAGTGCAGTTCTGGCTGCAGATGCCCTGTCAGGCCAACTCTAAACACCTTGGTGCTCTCTTGCTTCGTCTCACCAGCCTGAGCCAACTCAACAACATTCTTGGTGGGATTCATACCTTTTAACAGAGAGCACCTATTAATTGGCTGCATAAGTTCCACTGTGTTCATGTGATCTGGACAGCTTTTTTCCCTTAATAAGTAAATCATCATTTTGTATTTACTCAGGTTAAAAGTGTCAAAATAAGTCCCGGGGAGTAGACAAAGAGTCCCCAAAATGTAAAATTATGGGGGGGACACACAACACAGAAAAAAGCATGACATTTGAAAAGTATTTGCATTAGTGTGTCAGGCAGTTGTTTTTATGTCAGTAAAATTTATAGGTTTTACAGCTTTTACCTTCCAAAAACTTTTTTTTTTTGAGCATTTTTAATACAGTTAAAATAATCAAATAAAATAAAATAAAATAAAAAAGCAGGGTATTGAATGTAGCCTAATTTTAATGGGTTCAGGAATGTCTAAAGCCTATGTCCAAGTCTCTTTTAGACACAGGTCTAATTTTGTTTTCCAAGAAATCAGCAAAATGGAATGTAGCTGCAATTTATCTCACAATTTCACAAAGTCATACAGTAAACTGTGGAGGTCGGCATTTTCTGTTATCATTTACGAGGTTATACTTAATCCGTTTAAAGTTTACTTTAAACGCTCTATTTATCCATCTCTCTTTCTGTAGGGGATATCCTGGTGTACATTAACGACACCTGTGTACTGGGCACCTCTTATAAAGAGGTTGTGGAAATGCTGAAGGTTGTTCCTGTGGGCCAGAGCGTGGACATGGTGGTCCGTAGAGGCTACCCTCTGCTCTATGACCCTGATGGCAGCCCTCGACTGTCTCGTGAGACTGCTTCCCACCGTTCACCTCTTCCAACCACCACCCAGCCGAAAGCCCAGGCCCTGCTCCCACAATCCCCGGCGGTCCTCAATAACTGTGTTCTTATGTACAGTGCAGAAGCGAGTTATCCTAGAGCCTATGGAAGAAGTGCGTCCAGGTTTAGCCTGGATGCCAATGGAAATTCTTCACATTATTCACCACCTCCGAGAGCACCATCTTCTTCCCGACACTCCAGTGAGGGAGAGAGCGACATTCTGCGGCCACAACATTCTCAAAGAAGGATCAGGCAGCTGCAGAGTGCAAATCTAGCCAGCCAGAGTGACAGTGAAGTGGTTTCAGCTATAGGATCACATAGGTAACACTTATCTCTTAGGCCTTTACAGAACAAGCATTAATAATGGTGACAATGTCCAATTACTAATAGATTTCTCTGCACATTAGCGGTACATTTAACATGTTATAGATGTTATAGACAACGTGTACCTAGGTATTGCCAAAGTATTTTTTATCTCCAATCCACTTGTCTTCCCTTTCAGAGCATCCTTTATCCGAAACCACAACAACAACTCGCCCTACCCACCATCACCTTCGCGATTTTACTCTACCAAGTCCTCCGAGAGTGACCTTTCCTCCTACGCCCCAAGCCCACCTCTTTCCCGTTTGCCCCTCCCCCAAACAGAATCTGGCCATGCCTCTGCCTCCTCCTCCCCTGGTGGAGTAAGAAGATACTCACACTTTCAAAATGGCCCACGCCCTCTACTTACCCCTCCCACCAGCGTACACTCTGATGGTCCGTACTTCACTTTCAACAGCGCCAACAGCGGCAATCCGAGTAGCAACGTCCTATCACCAGGGCATATGAGCAACGGCAAGGACAGGGAGCTGGTACCCATCGCCCTGGCAAAGTGCAAACAAGATGGGAGTCTGGGATTCAGCTTGATGGCAGGTGAACATGGAGGCAGGACGGCAGTAGTGAAGAGAGTGTGGGACTGGCAGCAGTGCAACAGCCTCCAACCTGGAGACGCCATCATGAAGATCAATGGAGCTGATGTGCAGAACCTCAACTTCATTCAGGTAAAGAGATGAGTGCGAATGGTGCAGTTTTAAGGTACTCGCCCTATCATCTGAGGATCACTAGTTCGATCCCCGGGTGATGCTGTAGCCTCCTGTCGCCGGGGGCCTAGAGGGAGCTGATTGGTCGAGCTCTCTCACGTCTTTACAGCCAATCATAGGTGTTTGTGAGCTCACGCAAGGATTCAAGTGGTTTGGAGGAAAAATGTGATAGTCTTTGCCCTCCCTGACTCCCAAACTAGCGACCTTAATGTGGGAGCCCCCTAGTGACGTGTGGAATTGGATACGGCTAAATTAGGGTAAAAATCTAGGAAAATCCCCCCAAAAATGATTACATTTTAAAACATTTTAAAAACACTGACTGTTGTTCCAGGTTCATCGTATTTTGGAAGAGCACACCAAAAGCGGAGAAGTCATTCTGCTAGTCCAGAGAAGAGGCAAGTGATCTACAAAGCAGATTTATCTTTAAAAATCTTTAATAAATTGACTTTTAAATTTGCCGACTAAAAAAATTCTAACTAGTCACACATTTTTCTTTTTTACAAAATATATCCTGCATTATGTTTGATAGACTTTTTATCTCCTCTGCGTAGGTGCTGTATATTCTTCCGTCTCTCCAAAGCCTAGGCGTCAACACAGCCCCATCCTGCCACGCCCTGCCTCTGCCTCTCAGATCCCTCTTACTCATACGCCACCGCTGCTACGGAAGTCCCTTACCCCGCCCCCTCAATCCTTGGTGCGCTCTTCACTGGTCCAGAGCACCAGCTTCTTGGACTCTGTACCTGTCACACTCACACTGGAGCCTCGTGATTGGATGAGCACTGAGGAGGGCGGGACTACACTTAATCCCAGGTTAAAGACCGAAGAGAGGAGCCGGCCACCTGTGCCACAGGGATTCGAGGTGGAGCTGAAGAGGAGGCCATCGGAGGGATTCGGATTTGTGATCGCATCACAGGACATGGAGAACGGCAGAGGTGAGCGTTACATAACACAAATGTATTAATGGAAAGTGCCAGAGTGATGTTTGGTATCAGGAAATTAAGTTCATTTTGAAACGACAAATGCATCACTCGCTATGTTCTCGCCATACATAATGTACAGTGAGGGGCCACAATATCGAAATGTCCCAAAGGCTAGAAATAATAGCCTGGCTCAAACTGCAGAGTAAACCCTCATGCCTTAAAGCTTTGTCAGTGTTTTTTGACACTCAGGTGATTTCGACAGAGTAGGCATGTGGAGAGCGAGAGCTAGAGAAAAAACACACACACACACACACACACAAGTAAACAGGCAAATATTATTCATAGTTAGAAGACTGGAAAAAAGATGCGTGCTGCTTGGATAATTGCCAATTAAATAGCAAGGAGTGAGAATGTCAGTGACTACGAATCTCAGCCGAAGTCTGGATGCAAAATGAATCAAGCGTTATTGGAATGTGTACTCATACACACACATACAACACAGACACGTAATTGTTACATGACATAATGGTATTATAAATATCTATCCATCTATCTATCTATCTATCTATCTATCCATCTATCTATCCATCTATCTATCTATCTATCTATCTATCTAATGAATGCAATGGTCACCGTTGGGCCTATGTACATGTGTGTGTGTGTGTGTGTGTGTGTGTGTGTGTGTGCGTATAAATAGGTAGATGGACAGATAATTGGAGCTTTATTATTTAGATTTCTCTCTAAGTGCTACATTTACTTTAGGGAGAAAGAATTCAATATTGTGAATTATATTAGCTCTATGAAAGACATAAAAATCCAAGAGCAACACTCTTTCAACACTAAAAAGGTTCCATCAGTCTGACCATGTTTGTGAAACCACTGCCACCTGCTGGTCTGATATGGATTTGTGTTTCTCAATTCTATATAAATGAAAGAAACATGTTTTGTATGTACTGTGCATCGCTCTTTCTGTGATATCTTTACGTTTCATACATTGGAGGACCCGAAACCAGTCTCAGAAATAAAAAAAAATTCTGTATGTCTGTCTGTCAGAATCGAATGAAACATTGTCAGTCCTACAGTTTTTGCCCGAGGTTTTTAAACCTGCATCATAAATGAAATCTAAATTTTAAGTAGAGGTGAAGTTATGAGCAGTTTTGCGCCAGATTATAAACTGCAAGTTTGAACAGCTTACCGCGCATGCATCAAACTGAATCGACCACTGAATTTTATGAAACTTTTTCAGGACTTCGATATCTGCCTGAAGTTTAACCTGCACAATAAGTCAAGTTAAAATGTTGAGTAAAAGCGATGTTATGAACAATTATGTGACGGATTTGATAATCTACTTTAAAGTAAACTACTAATAGGCTACTTGCTCAATGTAAACACCTGCACCAATAGATATCAATTAGAAAATATAAACTGAATATTTTTACTGGGATTATTTCATATTTTCACAGCTGAAATAACAGCGCTGAAGTGGTATAAGTGATTAATCTTTATCTGATCAACTTTTCCAATTTCTCATCTGTGATTCACTTTCTGATTACCGAACAGGGAGTGTGTTTAGCTGATGATGACAGAAGTAAACTTAACGTAAACAAGGTGTAAGATACTCAACCGTACAAAATTAAATTTCTTTGTATTAATATGTTAGGCATAGAGTTCTGCCATACAGAAAGACAGGCGGACATGTACGTGGCCTTCAATCTGAAATAACAATATTACTCACTACATTAAAGCTCTTTACCCATCAACAACGGGTACTTCAGCTAGTTTGAAGGGGGGCCCAAAAAATATCTCCACACTTCAAAATGAAAAATATACACCTCACTTCTGACGGTCACATGCGACTTTAGAGGAAACATAATACTACATATTGCTGCCATAATTCAATTTCGAGTTTTAAAAATGGGCATAGATGTTGAATTGTGTATACATTTTTTGGGCCCCTGTGGTATTTATCTTGTTAGCTATCCTAGAGGGAAGCATTTCTAAAGTGCTGTGTGCATTTATAACCAGGTTAAGTTTAAGCTGATAGTGAGGATGACGCCTCGTCCACACATACATGGTATTTTTTTCAAAAACAATGTGAGAACAAAGAGAACAAAAATACATATCTAAGCATGCCAAACCAACAGACGGTAATATAACCATAATCGTAAAGCCGTTTTAGCTATTCAGAAGCTGAAGAAGCCAAGTGACAAGTGTGCTCAAGTCAAACTGGTTGTGGAGAATAACAGAACATTCCCTGCATTCATCCCAACGCTTCTCTAGTGCTTGGATAGCATCAGGATAGAAAGTTTCCTCAGTACACCAGAGCTATATTTGGACTGCCTGCTTCACGCTGGCCTCCCAGGAACTCCTTTAATAGATGTGCAAATGGTGTTAAGGGGTAGCTCAGTGGTTCAGGCATTGGACTACAGTTTAGAAGGTTGCAGGTTCAAATCCCACGACCACCAAGTTGTTACTTTCAGGGATGTAAGTCGCTCTGGATAACTTTCAGAGATGTAAGTCGCTCTGGATAAGGGCTAATGCCTAAATGTGTTTGTGAATGATTAGACGGACAAAGATGTCTCTTCTGCGAGTTGGAGACAAGTTATTCGTCAATTTTCAAGAATCAGGCGTCCAGAGGTCAGGTGTACAGATTTCTTAAACTTCGGGTATAGATTTAGCAACATAAAACACTCCACTTTTGGTAGCAGACCAAAAACAAGAAGTTCTTCTTATTTTGGGATTAAAGAAAGAGTCATTGATTCTTAAAGGTCAGGGGTTTTTTTTTTTTTACAGTCAAATTCAGTGAATATCTCCTCATGGTTCTTTGGGCGGTCCGGTGTTCATACTCAGGCCCTGGTTCTTTAAATGGGAAAAAAACAAAAATGGTGTGGATCAGATCACACAACACTATTCCAACATATTAGAAACGGGGTGTTCATCTTCGATGATATTGTAACGTTTTTCACCGCTACGAAGGGAGTTGGAGAGACGAGTGAGCTTCCTTGCTGCCCAATGCAAATGGCTGG
>JAOVVA010000036.1:4197315-4208627 GCA_028565275.1 Leiocassis micropogon | reverse complement strand
CGATCTTCCTGGCCTTGGTCCAGCACCGCCTGCTGTAGATTGAGTGCAGGTCAGGGAGCTCTGTGCGGATGGTGCGCTCAGCTGATCGCACAACCCTCTGTAGAGCTCGTCTGTCCTGCATGGTGCTGTTCCCGACAGTTCTCATGACATGTTAAGGAGATAAAACTTCTAGACTTCAGACATTACAGATGGATAATGGTCCAAAACATCTAGTGAAAGCAGCCATAGAGCTTTTTCGGGCAAAGTAATAGAATGCTCTTAAAGGTCCGAGTCAGTCACCTGACCTTGACCCAACTGCGCATGCTTAACAATTACTGAAGACAAAACTGAATTCCATCACTGTTTTTTTTTATTTTTGAGCTTACCGTGTAAAACGTAGGTCCATACAAAAGCTTTACTGTCAGAAATACAATTCTCAACAAATTCCTACAAAATAATCAATATACAGTACATATCATGTTATGTTATGTTGTTATGTTATGTTATGTTATATTATGTTATGTTATGTTATATTATGTTATGTTATGTTATATAGTAAATTTAAATTAGGGATGTCTGAATAATGGCATAAAGGATCTTAAGCAAAAGATTTAGGGCTAAATGAGTAAAAATGTAAAGTGAGTGGGCGTTATGCCATGCACACACTCAAGCATCTGTAAGCAGACTTAGAAACAGTAACTCCCTCATGTCTGTGTTACCGTCTGGCTCTCCCTTTTACAGTAGTTATCCCTCCCTACTGGCTGTTGACATGTCAGGAACAAGTGAATAATAAATTTAAGAGGGGGGAACGGGAACTCCCAGTGGCTGTGGGAGTATCAGTGTTGACTGCTACAGACACACATGTCTCTAGATGATTTTCAAAGGTAATGAGCAGAAACACTGCCTTTCAAATTTAAGAGGGTTTTCTAGGCCTCTGGAAAATCTTCAATGGTGATATAACGTGCAAAACACACTCTGGCTGTGGAAACTATCAGAGAAGACTGAAAGGCATTCAGAGGCATGTTTACCTGTTCCCCTGGAAAATCTGTTCCCCCTTTTATCATAATACATTTCAAGTTTTTGTATATGTATCTATAAATTAAATAATAAGGCACATTATTACACATGAATAACTATTAAAATCAATATCAAAGCCTAGAGTTGCATGTTAACTCGCTGTAACAAAAAATTAAAAAGCCAGCAAATTAATGTTGGCTTCACAAGAGTTTTAAAGTTAAAATAACTGAAAATTATACATTTGGACAACCTAACTTATAAAAATGAATCGGTTCAGCAAAAAAACACCTCAGTTATATAGACAAGGCTTTCTGAGTTGTAAATGGCAGTAGAGCTGAGAACTTCTTTGTGCATGCTCAGTGTGATACCCATTCAACAAAAAGGAAAACCGCCATCCATGTTCAACCGGAGGGCAATTTAGGAGAACAAAAGCATCACATGTTTCACTGAGTGGTCCAAAAGTGAAGGCTTTGCCTTATCATCTGGAGACTGTGAGTTCAAATCCCAGCTAAGCAGACTGTCGGGTTATCAGGGGGGGATTGGGTGGTGTGTTCACACTCACATTTATACTGTATCACAGAAACTGTAACCAATAATAGGTGTGGGTGAAGAGTGCTGTTAACAAAATACTTACCCAGAAGTTTCATTCTTGTTTTGTTTGACCAGTTGACATTTTTAACTAATTATTAAAAAATTAATTAATGTGAACAAAACTATATAAGTTGGATGAATATAAGAGTTTGAGTTATCATTTAACATCTAGATTTCCACCTTAAAACAATAAGTTGAGTTCATGACTTTGAGTTTAAGTTAAGAAAAAAAACTTATTGGATCATGTTGCCTTAATCATTTGAGTTTCCTTTACTTAAAAAAAAAAAAAAAACATGATGCAATATTCTTGGTTGACAAAATTCAGCAAAAGTTGATTTTTTTTTCATCAGCACTGAGGTTTAGAATTGCTCTATGTATATTTCAGCAGGAGGAATGACATACAGTATCCAGGTGTAAAGATAATGTTTTCCTTCATACAGTATCTATGCATAAACATTTGTTTTATGCCTAAAAAAGTCATTCATTCTGGTACTTCATGTAAGTCAGTTGGTTTCATGAGTTTGGTGTCCTAGAATTGCTTTGTCTGTGTGTTTGGTAAAATAAATCAATATCACATTAGTGGGCACATATACTGTAGCTACTCTGTATTTGCACAGAAGACATCCCTTACCAGTGATTTAAAATTTCTCACTTATCATCAAAAATACAAAAATACCAAAAAGACATTTGATTATTTTATGTAAATTATTTGTTTAGTTAATTTTTTTAATGATATTAAAATAAAAGAGAAACTGTTAAAGTTCCTGTTCGCATCCACAGATCCGTTAGATACCAGAGTATTGACATTTCAGTTTTGAGAATTGATCTTCACATTAAAATAGTGATATCAGGCCCTGTATTTAAATTCCTCTTTAGGATAGGAACTAACTTTGTTGAAAAAAAAAAAAAAAGTCTTAGCTGTTTAGACAGTACAATAAAATGACACTTTTTATTAGATACAGATTGGAACAAAATACTCCATGAACATGTTGCTACTGTCAAGGGGTCGTCACAACGGACCATTCCAATCCGCACAACAACAACAACAACCGTACAGGTTTTACACAACCCTCCCATTTTATCCAGGCTTGAGACCTGCACAGTATCCAGTGGCTTATGTTTGGGCATTGAGTAGGAATTGAACCCCAGAGTTCCCCATGGCAGACAAGAACCCTACCACTCAGCCACTATTGCCTATACGTAATAATACCTTTTAAATCTGAACACCAGATGGAGGCAAAGTACGAATATGATAATAAAGAAAGAAAAACAACTACACTAAACTTATGATACCACACTTGTCCATCCACAGGCGTAGACAATAAAAATGTGTGAGAGACACTGTTTTTACTTTAGGTTTATTGCATTGGAGAAAGTAAGAGGAAAAGCATGAATAGCTCCACTATAACATAGTTATAATGTTTGGTATACTGCCCAGCCAAAAAAATTCAACCCATGAATTTATCTAAGCATATATAATATATATAATAGTTAAGAGGCTTCCATTGGATAATTGCTTGAGCGATTAATACGGTTCAGCTGGCAACAAGTTATTTACCCCTAACTGAGTAGCTTATCACTTTTTCAACAACCATGTCAGAAGACAGATCCTGTGGTCGTGGCAAAGATGTTATTCTGTGTCAAAAAGGTTAAAGTATTGTCCCGCATCGAGCAAAGAAAACTACTAAGGAGAGTGCTGAAACTACTGAAATTAAGTTTAAAATTTTTTAAAAAGCATTATTAAAACCTGGAAGGATAGTTTTGAACCATCGTCTTCAAGGAAGAAATGTGGCTGGAATAATATCCTGGATCAGCATGATGGGGATCACTTAAACGCTCAGTGAAATCTAATCATTAAAGAAAAACAACAGTAGAACTCACAGCTGTGTTTAATAGTGAAAGTAAGAGCATTTCCACAATGCACATGCGAAGAAAACTTGAGGGATGGGACTAAACAGCTGTGTAGCCTTAATCAAAAATTCAGTCCATGAATGCTTTTCAGTGAAGCTAATCAGGAAAACGGCTTCAATTTGATAGGGAGCATAAAGAATGGACTATAAATCATTGGAAAAAGATCATGTGGTCTGATAAGTCTAGAATTGCTCTCTTTCAGTGTGATGGGTACAGTGTATCAGTGTAAGAAGAGAGGCAGATGAAGTGATGCACCCCTCATGCCTAATGCCTACCGTACAAGCCTGTCGGTGATGTGTTATGATCTGGGATTGCTTCCGTTGATCAGGGCTGGGTTTAGCAACATTATATGCCCAAACAACGATGTCAGCTGACAACCTGAATATACTGAACAACCAGGTTTTTTCATTATCTGATTTTTTCTTCCCTGATGGCAGGGCATATTCCAAGATGACGATGCCAGGATTGATCAGGCACAAATTGTAAAAGAGTGCTTCAGGACGTTTAGGTTTCACCCATAGATCGGCCACCACAGTGGCTAGACCCTAACCAAATTGCTAATCTTTGGGTTGTGAGGGAGAACTCTTTACGCAGTTGTCTGACTCTCCCATCATCAATGCAAGATCTTGGAGAGAAATTAATTCAACTCTGGACAGAAATAAATGTTCTGACTTTGCATAAGCTTATCAAAATGATGCCACGGCCGTAATCAAAGCAAAAGGCATAAAAAATAGGCAGTAAGCAAAAAATTTATTAGCTCTTATATCTAAGAGGGAACATATAGATTTAACTCCTAAAGAAAAACCTTAGTTTTTATCTAATTATCCAATTATTACGCACTCCACCGTAAAGGTTTTAATGATACATACAGTAGGTTCAAATTATTCATATAATATTATTTTGGTTTGTTAGTGCAGCATGTATGGGTTTTTCTCTCCCTCTGTTATCTACACAGTTGGATGAAAACATCTTGCTGAGCAGCAAATGACCTTCAGCAGGTGAAAATGGCCACCCATGTATTTCTCTTTTCTCTTAAAATAGTCCATATTTTCTTACCTGAACTATGAGCACTGCCATAGCTGAACATCTAGTTCCATGATCAGTGCCATAGCTGAAGATCCACTGCATTTTGTGCCACACTAAGCACCAGTCATTTTAACTTTAATGAACGTCTACAGTATTACTGTATATCTCAGCTCTAAGCCATCTCTGGCTAATAGAAAAAAAAACATACTTCCAAAAAAACTTGCACAAAAAAAAGTTGGCTAGAGGGTGATGTAATCATTGCTCTGTTATTTTAAACAGGCCTGTTTAATCCCCAGTAGGGAGAACTGTTAGGGGTGGGGTGGTTTGTTAAATATAGCAAAATAATTGTATGGTTTCTTCACAGCAAGTTACATACTTTGGGTTTACTCACATTTATTTCTTCTGTGTTGTTTGCTGACCTGGTTTAGATTTCATGATTGATTCATTTGAGATGGACAATGCAGTAGTACAGTGGGTAGTGTTGCACCCCACAGTTCCACGGTTCTAAGGTTTAATCCTGAGCTCAGATTACTGTCCGTGCTATAACGCTCGATCCTCAGCATATGCCAGGAAACACTGGGCATGTCACAGGGGACACATTCTGTTTTGGATGCCAGTCCACTGCAGGGCAGCGTAAACACACGCACAACTACACACACACATAAACACATTCACACCTAGGGAGAATGTAGCGTAGCCAATCAGTGGTGTCAAACATTTATTTTGTAATAGAGTGGAAAACTACTGATGGTAGCAACAGAGGAAATTATTCTCTATCTAAGCAACCAATGAAGCAGTGCTTTAGTCTGTCCAGCTCTTTCTTTTACATCCTCACCTGGCTGAAACATTGCCGTTTTCATAACTTTAACGTTAGATTTCTCATTAATATGATCACTTGGTGAAATAGTAGGCAAGACAAGAAGCTCTATTTTTTGGTTTTTGGAGCTAACAGTGAATCTTGACTATTATCACTTATGCTTGATATTTGTTTTCTTCTTTAACGCACAATCTCTTGCAATAATTATTATAACAAGATGTGTCTCTCTTTGATGTCAGAACGGCACACTACTGCTATCTAACAAGACTACAACAGCAGCCAACAAATACCACCAGAATCGCTGATATTTCACTATTAACATTATTCATGTGGACCATTTCTTTACCGTTACGCATGTATACAGACACACTGAAAAGGAAATGCAACAAATCTTCAAATACTAATTACTACCATTAACAGAAATATAGTTCAATTTAAATAAAAGGGTAAAACATCAACTGAGTCACTATCTGATCGACCTTTTCTGAAAGACATCTTCATGCTGTTGAAGGATCTGTGGAGAACAACCCTCGTATTCTATCTCTAGGTGAGTTCTTTACAACTTAACTTGTGTAGGGTCACAAGAGTCTTGAAGTCTCCTCAGGGAACTAAGGGAACAAGGTGAGATACACTTTAGATGGGATGCCAACCCATCATAGGTCACAAGCACACACACATTATGGGCAATTTCAAAACACCAATCAATGGGTCTCAGTATTAGGCAAATAAAACTTAAGACGAATAACAACATATACGTTTTTTCACAGTGTCATTATTATTTAACAAAAAAAGGGGAAAAAACAGAGAGACACATACACACACATACCAGAGGGGAGATTCGAAACCTCAACCATGGAGGTGCAAGGTGAAAGTACTAACCGCTGAAGGCCTGAAATGCCTAAAGCTAAATCAGCAAAGTATTAATAATGTACAAAGAAGAGTCAAAAATTATCCGCACTCTGGTTATACTAAAACTTGGCTGCACTATTTTATCAGCACTTTCTGTTCAAGGCTACCGTCTCCCCAGTCAGGTGTGAACATGTTACATCAGTTCATTTGTAACTGCGGTGCAAGCAAAAATGGATGCCCCACATGTGATTTACGCAAAAAAAAAGAGCAGCGTGCTATGGTGTACCTGGTGCCATTATATATCGAAGACTTTATGAACAGTATAGATAGTATAAGTGCTTGGATATCTGCTAACAGAATTTGGACCAACACTCTAAGGAAGGTGAATCATCTCTACTTGAGAGTAAACGCCAGAGTATGGAATGGAAACGTCCTCAATCACTGACCAAGAAAAAGTTCAAAAGTCAGCTGGAAAATTTATGCTTACAGTTTTCTGGGATTCTCAAGGGCCAGTATAGGAATATTTTCAGGAAAAAGCTTCAACAATCAACAGTGCTCGTTACAGTGAGACGCTTATTGAAGAGCTGATGCCTAAACTTCGGATAAAACACAGAGGACTGCTATCCAAGGGCATTGTGATCTTGTATGATGATGCATGTCTGAACACTTCTGCCCACACTGTCGACAATCAGTAAAAACTTTTTGAGGTGTTGATCTCCTCAAAAACCAAAAATAGTCTTGATCTTGCTCCATCGGACTTTCACCTGTTTAGTCCCCTGAAAGTGGCCCTACGAGGACGAAGATTCACTTCTGATGAAGAAGTGAGGACAGTGGTGCATTCATGGCTCGCAGCTCTGCCTAATAAATTTTTGTTGGTGACTTGCTGACAGATGGACAAAGTGTATTAAAAAGCATGTATTTTTTAAAAGTTTATTTGTTCATCTATACTACTAACCTGTACACCTGCAGCTTATCCCAGGAGACTTAGGGCACAAGGCGTGGTACACCCTGGACAGGGTGCCAGTTCATTGCAGAGCAGCTTCTATCTTACATTAATAGCTAAACCATACTTGCTCAAATTTTTTATATATATTTTCATGCATAGTGTGTGAGTGGAGTTGTCCTAAAACTTAGAGGAGGGGGGGGGGGAGAGAGAGAGAGAGAGAGAGAGAGAGAGACTTTGTGAAGGTTTTCTTTAAACATTTATGTATATGATGCTCCAAAGAGAAGAGTGGGGTGGGAGGAAGGCATAGAGAGAGAGAGAGAGAGAGGAAAAGAGAGCATGCACTTCAGCATTGTCCATGACACAACTGGACGCCTGTGACAGGAATATATTTCACTCCTTTATTTTATTGATTTCAGAATCTGAGAGACTTCTTTGTCTTTATTTTATTAACTGTGTTCTCGTTGTTGTCAGGTGTTTGACGATGCACCACTTCACCAGCACTGAAAATGTGCAGCTTGTCCAACTGGAGCACTGAAAGCTCGAGCACGCGCGCGCGCACGCGTAGGTAGGATGCACCTGTGAAGTGGCCACACGAGTCGTGACGCCGAGGAGCTGCGTTTTTAGCGTCGCGGGATTTTTTTTCTGTCTTTCTTTCGTTTTTTTCTCACATCCCTTCTTCGCAGTGTGTGTGTATGTGTGTGTGAAACAAGGACCTGCTTCTCTTCTGCTTGGTGTAAAAACAAACAAACAAACAAACAAAAACCGCACAGGACTGAGAGCTGCGCGCGAGTCAAGGTGAGTGACTGATAACACAGCGGATTCTGGCGTAAAGATTCACCGACTGAACTTTTGCTCATTCCGACGCTCGTTTATTCAGCCTCCCTCCAGTCTTTATTTTTAATCATTTTATATTTAAAAAAAAGAAGAAGAGGAAGGAATCACATCGTACATTTTGGCGACATGTTAGACGAAACCTGCGCGCGTGCCATCATGATTTCAGTTACCTGAGAGAGAGAGAGAGAGGGGAGAAAAGAAAAGGGCGGGAAGCGCGCGCTGGATTCAGGCGGGGGGGTGTTTAAACCGTAAGACGCTCGCGCTCTGTTCGCGCGCGCCGCACACTCCCGCGCGCTTAAACCATGGGGTGAAGAGGAGGAATGAAGCACTGTAAGTAGACTGCAGAACCTTTTAAAACTGTTTCCTCCTCCCCAAAATGGAAAGTTTTGAAAATATAATGAAAAAATAAATATATTTGGTTTGTTTTGTTGTCAATCGAATTGAATAGAATTGTTTACGCAACATTACACTTTTGTGATAAAAACTTTTTCTTTTTGTTTATTTGAACTGACAGCTTCTCAAAACCTTAAATCGTTTAAAAAATATTTGTTATTATTATTATTTTTATTATTTATTTTTTAAATAAAAGCTCAGACCTTATTCAGACACGTTGTTTGTGTTTTGCACTCAGAACTGTGGGAGTTTTTGTGCAGCAAAGCTCAAAATGGTGGACTGAGTTTTTCTTGCTTATTTCACTTGTCTCTATAACAACAGTCATGCCCTTGTTACTTCTTCAGACTTAAATGGATATCCATGTTGAAGGGGACAAACATTTTTTCCTCTTTATTTTAATTTTTCTTTGTATATTTTTGTGAATTTGTTAAACAGTGTACATGAGAGAAGATGTGAAACATGCTTCTGACTCTGTGCAAGAAAATCTGCCAATTATTATTGATATTATTACCCAATATGCCTTAAGGCACCATTACTGACGATGACCTGAACTGTAAGTTAAAAATTCATAATCGGTTTCTACTATTTAGTCCAGTGACATCTCCATCTTGCTCTTCCACTGATAACTATTTCAATTATTACCCCCCCACTTGACTAATTCAGTGGGGGGGGGACTGAAAACTACACGCCTCTGGCACCAAAGCCTGGGCCATGGAGTCGAACCCAGACAGCCCCAGCCGGGCTGTGGAGTACCTCCTGGAGCTCAATAACATCATTGAGAACCAGGCCAAGCTCCTGGAGACGCAACGGCGACGTATCGAAGAGCTCGAGACGCAGCTCGACCGGGTCAACCAGGAGAACCAGGACCTCCGCTTGGACAGAAAGCCTGGAACTGAGAGCTCCACCCAGAACCACAATCATGAACAGAACTCAAAGTCCAGCGGACCGTCGTCTTTGACGAACCACAACGCCAACAGTATCCACCAAAACAGCAACAGTAACGTACCATCGTCTACGGTTCCTGGCCCAGCTCGGCGCACTCACACCAGGCTGAGCCGAGGCCTGTCGTGTGGTTCAGCTCCTGTGGAGAAGGAGAGGGGAAGGCTGGAGAGGAACGATAGTACTGGAACCAACAGCACATCTACTCTACGGAGACAGTAAGTAGCTCTTATTACATCATTGCTATTAAGTCTCTGATAGAAGTTATTACATGCAACAAACCAGGCAATGATGGCAGCTGGAGCAGACATTTTATGGTGTTGCAAGGTAGGAAAGAACTGGTCAGTGGAAATTTGCCAGCTACAGTACAACTGTACAACCACAGTACAACAAACGCAATGTTAAAACTGACCACTGTTTCTCTATTTAAATCAACTGCATATAAGATGGAAGTGTGAGTAGATTTTAAGGCTCTAATCCAGCTTTGGCTACGCTTTTCTTCGATGTATAGCTACCCACTGTGTGGGCTGCTCTCTTATAATTTGTGTGTGAATGTGAGTGTGTGCAGCATGGAGCGTTACAGGAAGAAAATATCTGCCTTTGCTGCGTGGGAGTGCTAAACGAGCATGCTGATTTGTTGTACGGGGTCGTGAGGCATTTGTGTGTGAGTGTGTGAGCATGGTTTTATATCTTGGTGGGAACCAAATGTCGGCACAAGGACACTTCAAAAATAAAAAAATATTAAAAAACATTAGCAATAAAATAAAAGAGCCAAACTGTTTTACTCTGGTAATTGAGGTTAGTGATGGGGTTAGATTTAGTTATTAAGACAAGTGTGAGTGTGTGAGTGTGTGTGTGTGTGTGTGTGTGTGTGTGGGCGGAGGGGTGTTGCGTGGGTGGGTGTTAAGGAACACACAATAAATTATGCATGTACATATAATGGTTAATGACAATGTATTTGTGTGAGGGGTGTGTATTCCGGTGCCTCTGCAGTATGACAACTAACTGATGTTTGCAGATTTTGTCCTACTGTATGCCAACACTTATCCTGATTAATCATTTCCAGTGTCAGAAAGAAGTCTCCCTGCTTTGGAAAAAAATAAATAAATCAGGTTCAGTTTTAAACACTGAAAAGGTTAAAGTGTTTGTCAATGCTTTTCTGTGTGCTTGGGTGATAACTCGCTGTAATGAAAGGAGCAACTAGAGAGAATGAGCCTCAGCATGTGTCTTCCTGCTTGCCACAGTAAGCAACCCTCTCAGCTCATATAATTATGTTTGCGCTCTTATTGCAGCCAGCTGCAGCTCAGCCCCACATTTTCCTCTCAAGAGTTTCTTGATTCTTCAACATGGTTCACTCTCTCTGTTTCGTTCATTAGTGCCTAGAAGTCAGATAGACAATCTATCAATCATCATTTTAAGTGGAAAGTGTTTAAAACATTTAGACTTTTAAAATTAACTTTCACTCCAGGTGTGCCTCGGTGTTCAGTAGCACATCCTTGTGATATTAAAATATTACAAATGTTTGGTCTCATTTATCAAGCTATATACAATCAGATTTAAACGTAAACCATTAGTTTGAGCATTTGCAAGAACTTTCAGAAACATGTATCCTACTCCTGTGTGTGCCTGTAAATTTATGCATTTATGCATTAGAAGGTTAAACTAAAAGTAAATTTAATATCATCACCTTCAAATCATATATTGTGCATGGATTATTGATTTTTTTATATGGAATATGAGCTTAAACTGTTTTTACTTATGATTTACTTATGAAAATGATTTACAGCATTTAGCAGGTGCCCTTATCCAGAGCTTCCACAAGACCTTTGGAGTCTCACCTCCTTTGTGCTAGTTCACTGCTTTAGGGACTACAAAAATACTGTTAAGAAAATTTTGTGAAACCAGTCATTTTCTACGATTCAGCATTAACTGAATAATACAAGGTGACACAGAATAACGGGAATTTTTGAAATGCGTATTGGTAGCCATTAGCAGGTGGTAGCACTGCGG
>JAOVVA010000036.1:4185082-4197215 GCA_028565275.1 Leiocassis micropogon | reverse complement strand
CAGCGTGCGTTAGCCATAAAAATGTTTTATAAAATATTGTAAAAAAGTTCCCGTTTTTTTGTGTCACCTTGTATAAAATACACTGTCTGGTCAAAAAAAAAACGTCACCATTTCGGAAGGGTCAAATTATTTGGCTGCATCAAGCAAAGATGGGTGTGTCGGGGTAAGAAGGGAATGGATAGTCATGGATTATGGATAGTGGCGCAAACCTCTGGAGGCAGTGTTATGACCTGAGGTTGCTTCAGTTTGTCAGGTCTAAGCTCAGCAAAGTTATGTGGCAATAAAATAAAGTCAGCTGATGACCTGAATGTACGGAATGACCAGGTTATCACATCTGTGGAGTTTTTCTTTCCTAATGGCACAGGCATATTTCAATACTATACTCAAATTGTGAAAGAGTGTTTCTGGTCTCATGAGGCATCATTTTTACACATGAACTGGGACAAACTAATCAAAGAAAAAAATAATAAAGTCAAAGATAAAGGTGATTGAATGACGTCTTAGACTTGTGTTTGTGACATGTTCATAAAAATACCTGTGTGCCTTCTGTTGCCATAAAATCTAAACCTCATAATTGTCTTTGTATACGGTAGCATTATTATTATATCGTTTTACCAAACCTAAGTACTCCAAATGTGTTCCAGCACGAGGTTTGTCATGGTTTGGGAAGGTTGGTCGACAGAACCCTGACCTCAACCCCACTCACTGCCTTTGGAATGAACTCGAGCGATGACTGAGCGCTGACTGTGTGTGTATGTGGCTAAATGTGCAAATCCCTGTAAGCATGTTCCATTATCTTATGAAAAACTTTCCCAGATGAGTGGGGGTTATTGTAAAACTTAAATGGGCAGGGAATCGTTCAATCATATAGTATACTATTATTGATTAGTTTATGGCTACTAATGATACAATATACAACAATAAACATAATTTATGTATACAAATAGGCATTTCAAAATTGTAAGGCAATTATTACTTCGCTAAACAAAACATGGGAAAAATCCTTGTAAACATATTAGGTGGCATGGTGGCGCAGAGGGTTTTACTGCCTCATCATAGTTTCAGAGTCCCCTGTTTGATCCTGAGCTTGGGTTTACTGTCTTTGCACGGTTTCTGTGTATTTTGGGTTTCTGATTCCTTTTGAGTGAGGGTGTGCATGGTGCCGTGCGATGGACTGGGGTACCAACCAGGGTGTTGCTGCCTGATTTACAGTATATACAGTATACTGCATTGTAATCAGTTTCTTATGTTTTTTTGCATGTATTGGTGAGATGAACAATTTTTGTTTTGTTTAATTTTTGTGAACTGCAGACAATATTTCTCCTAAATTCAAAATATAACTATTGGTATTTAGAGTGTATATTTACAGGAAATGACAACATCACAACACCCAAGAATTACATCTTTACAGTTTTGGCATGCTCTCCACCAGTTTTTTACATTGCTGTTGGGTACAACTCCTTTTTTGCAACAAACAAACAGCTCAGCTTGGCTTAATGATTTGTGACCATCCATCTTTCTCTTGATGACATTCCAGAAGTTTTCTGGAGTTTGCAGTGGTCTCTTATTTTTTCCAGGACTGTGTATATACAGTATCTATTATTTATTATATATTATTACCTGACGTTAGCCCCATAATTATATATATTAGCCCCATAATTATGTGGCTGATGACAGGTGACGTGTATAACGTTGATTATCTCATTACAGTGGCACCTGTCAAGGGGTGGGATATATTAAGCAGCAAATGAAAAGTTAGTTCTTTCTGCTGGAAGCAGGAAATGTGTTCAAGCGTCATCATCTAAATGACTATTACATTGTGATTGTGATGCCTAGATGACTGGGTCAGATCAGGTCTTCTGATTAAACCAGGGTGTTCCCAGTATGCAGGATCATGGGTACCCAAGGTTTATTGACATGTGTGGGAAAGTTAAGACTAGCGCATCAGGTCACAGACTGCTGAAAAGGTTAATGCTGGCTATAAAAGAAAGATGTCAGGACATACAATGTATTTAGCTTGCGGTCTTTGGGGATGTGTAGCTGCAGAAAAGTGCATATAGTGGGGACATGTGCGTTAGATATGATACTCTGGGCAACTCTGATGTTTTGCATCTTGGCATTCATGTGGACGTTACTTGTATACATTGTTACATTCATAGGAATGGTATTCGTTAATGACAGTGACCACACTGTCAGGATGCCACACTGCAAAAAGAAATGTACAGGAATGGTTTGAGGAACATGGCAAAGAGTTCAGTGTGTTGATTTGGCATCCAGATTCCCCAGATCTTAATCTGATCAAGCATCTGATCAAACAAGTCTGATCCATAGAGGTCCTACCTAATAACTTACAGGACTCAATCCTGTAAGGAAATAATCTAATGCTAATAGTGTCAGATTTCCAAGCACGTCCCACACAAGGGGGAGTTAAACAATATTAGGCAGGTGGTTTTAATGCTGTGGCTGATTGGTGTATCTATTTATACATACATACATACAGACGTACAGACACCGGTTATCATTGCTTTTACATTCAAAGACGGCTACGTAAAATTCTGATTAATATTCATTCACACCTCTGTGCGTCATGCTCATTACACATACATTATTACACGTGTTCACCCCCTCTTCTCTTCCTCGTACTCCCACGAGACACATTAGTCATTAGTAAGTAACACATAATAGTTCTTTATGTAGGTGTCAAATGTGTGGAGCTGGTTCAGTAGTACAGAGATCATATCTCTGTTTATATGTGCATTTGTATACGTGTCAGTGATCATTTTCAGTTAATCATTCACTGTTATTAACAAAACAAGGTATTGCATAAAAAAAAGCATGACAGCACTCGTATTTATAAAATATGTACCTTATAATACATATTTAAAACTGAACTACATTTAAAACATGAACCTTGTAGTTGAAGGGATCAGATTTGGATGATTCTGTGCATAGGCAAGTATCTTTGTGTCTAGCAGAGCAGAGTTATTTTAGGAGCGTCTTCTTTAGTCTGCTTTCCATGCCTTGCAGCAAGCAGCATTTCATACTTAACATCTTCCTGCTCTTTTTCCCCCCTGTAATTTTATTTTTTTGCTTCTGGGAAATGTGGAGCAAAATGTAACAAATTTTCACCAATGAGTCCGTTGTTTTTGTAAAATTCATCCATTCTCTTTATTCATCCCTCTATCCATCTCTCATGCCATCTGTCTATTATTAGAGTATTTTTTTTTCTCTACCTGAACCCTTCCTCTCTTTCCATCTCACTGACACTGCAGATAACAGATGGAGAATCAGCCTGTGTCCCACCGTTTCACTTTTAGAGTGGAGCATGCTGGGAAGAGGTCTCTCTCTTTTCCACCCCCACGTATACCATTCCAGCTTTGTTTTCACTCCTGACTTTTCTGCCTTGACTTTAATCCCTACATCTTTCCTGCTCTCTTCTCTCTCTCTCACTTTTCTTCCTCTCTCACATCTTTTTCTCTTGTAGTATCATTGTCCTTCTGTTAGCTCATCAGAAGAAGGTCATGGTAAGGCCAACAGTGCTAATTATTGACCTGTGGTTTGCGTTAAACTGCTGGTGATGACACAGGATCCACAGCAGGCCCATCCGGCACACCAGGCATCTCTCTCTCTCTCTCTCTCTCTCTCTCTCTCTCTCTCTCCATCTCTATTACTCCCTCCTGGCTCTTATGCTGAGCTAGTCCTTATATTTTGCTTGTTCAGAAACAAAAACATTTGGATTAAAAAAATATTGGGATTAAATAATGTTTGGTTATCATTTTTTATTTTCTACTGCAGTAATGCAGTAGAACCAAGTTAAACATATAAGGCAAAAAAACAAATTAATAACACAGTCTATGAGTTTTGCATAGTACTGCATATACTCATAATTCAATGAGCTTTAAAAAATATAAAGGATATTGTCATGATTTCTGCACAGTAGGTGACCAGACCACCTATACTATTAGTAAGTTGTGCCAATACCATCGCATCTGCCAGAATCCTCATCTGGCATCGAAGATGCTCCCCTGCCACATGATTGATCCTACTTCTGTTGCGTATCTCGCCTCATTTACCTCAGTATGCAAAATTTTTCAGTTCATTTTATGATCTCACAAAAAAACCTGAAGACCAACATTCATAACATTCATTTCTGGCCTAATTATGATACTTCTTTATTTGAGTGTCACAATTTTGTATATATGATCTTGGCTTTATTCTTTCTGTTTTTTTGGACATTTTCTCCCCTTTTTTTTCTCTTCTATTATCTTTACAATGAAATATATGTAGTGGCAGTTTGATTAATGGCAGTCTTACATTGCCATAAGAACATTTTTATTATGTTTCAATGTCCCATAGGTAATTTAGACTATATTAAGGTTTTGTAACCATGTGCCCTTAAAAGTACCCTACTCCATACTCCTTCCTTATGGGTTTGTTCATTATGTGTATTCTAGGTTTTTAATAAGGGTTTGGACTGGATCACGGTTTTTGAGTCACCTTTTCTACTTGAGATCAGGCCTTTTTTACAGGTCAGCAAAAAAAAAGATAACAACAAGTATACAAATATATAAGAAATACAACAAATATAATCATGTTTTCCATTTTTTCTATGGGTAGAATTTAAAGAACACCTCACTTTCCCCCATGGTCTTCAATGAAACAACACACAATCCTTGTGTGCACCCAGTGGGTAAATTAAAGTACAATATCAAGGCATGATGAGATGAGATGTGAAGATTCTTATTTTTACTGACTTTTCTATTTTACTGTACCGCCCAATTATCTTTGAACAGAAATGAATGAAAGTAGAGCCTGTGTCTACACTGTCATTCAGCTTGGCACAGCATGAAAAATGTGCCCCAAAACCAGCCAGTCAGAGGTTTAAATCTCATTCCTTTCCAAGCTGAAACAGCCAATCAGAGTTTACTTTGTTCCAGTCTTTTTGTCATTTGGGATGATATCCGGGCTACTTTTTATCATCTTGGGCAGGAAAAATGTGTTTTGGGCAGCTTATAAACAATTAGGTAAATTTTAGTAAATAAAGTATGTGCATAAAAGATCAAATCACAGTATGAGATTTAGTAATTATATTATTTGACCTTCTTTTGTAAACATGGGTGTTTAACACTGCCCAGGGTGATTTTGTCAGTGTAATCTGGCAACCCTGACGAGCTCATAGCGAGCACATGTGACAGAGTTTGTTTGAGCAAAAATAAATAAATAAATTGTATGCATACAAAAACAGCTATTCTAACTATTGTGAACTTTGCAATTAATGTGTGGTTCACATTCCTGCCGAACCGAAGGGAGAGATCGTTACGGATCAAATCTGGTGCATTACAACATAAATTGCAATAATGTGCAGAATTCCATGAGGAGATGAGATTATTTCCGCTATGTTTATAGAGATCTGTACAACACAATAAACTACCAAAATAGCGTGTGATATTGGGTGGGATTTAAATTGATTCTGTAAATTACAGAAAATACTTGGTGAAAATCGACTTTCCTTCATTCAGCATACGGTCTAGCAGTTCGCTAGTACTTTTGTTCACTTATGATCCATAAAATGGGTGTGTTTGCCATGCTTTAGAAAAAAGAAATCTAGCAATACATCTCAAAAACCACACAAAGGACTAGCGTGGGAAAAAAGGTCACTGTGGCGCACTTGCGTTTCTGATATACAGGCGCTATCCACTTTTCCTTTCTCAATCTTTGCAAATCCATCTTAGCAAAAAAATGGACAAGATAGAGACACTTTCTGCACTTGAGGAATATTGTTAGATTTATTTCCAATTATGTGCTACAAAACAGGATTTTGGCAGCCACAGTATATTTTAAAACTATCCAAATTCGGGATAAAAACAAAAACAAAACAGTGCAACTCTGTTATTAACTGTCCTGTCTCCTGTTTATAGAACAAGCATGGGGCAACATGGTTCCTGCCCCAGTGGATCTCTGCAACTAGCGCTTGTTCTGGTCACTCTTTTGAACTACTGTAAATGGTTCACAGTGGTAAAACACACTTCTGAGGCAAAAATGTTGAGTAATGAAATATGTAACGTAATTACTCTATACTCAGTGGTAAAAAAGACAATCTATTATAAGTAGCTTCAGCATTTTCTTATGGAAAAGTTTAACAAGTATGCAATCAATATGAATTTTTATATTGAGATTAAATATCCTTAAATACCAATTTAAATTGTAGTCACTCTCATTAAATTGCAGTCAAATTGTGGCATTTAAGACATTTTCCTTCCCATCTTATTCACTGTTTCACCATTTAGAGTCCTGGTGGTTAAAGCAGGCATAAAATAATCCTTCATCATATTGTTAGAAAAGAGGTAACATGTGATGATGAGTATTATTACAATAATCTACCCTTTTTAAATTTGTAGCTGTTTTTTTTCAATCATTGTAATACCAAACAAATGAAAGAGAAAACAAAAATCAACTATACCGTACATACCAAAATAGCTAGGAGTTGTTGTAATCTTTTGTAAGCGCATATGCCTGGTGAGTGACATGTCTGAAGAGTTTCCATAACTGAACCCAAGAGTAAGTAGTGCTTGGTATAAGTGTGAAATAGGTATATACTCAGTATATCGCATGCACTCATGACCACTTTATTACGCACAGTTGTACAGCTGCTTATTCATTTATCCAGTCTATCCAGTCAGCCAGTCATTTACTGTGCTACCTGCAGCACTACACAGCGCCTTAGAATCATGCAGGTGCAGAGCTTCAGTTAATGTTCACATCAAACATCTACATGAGGAAAAATGTGATCCGTCACTTTAGAGGTTTTGAGTGTTTCAGAAACAGTTTACACAGGATAGTGCGAAAAACAAAAAACATCCAACGAGCAGCCGTTTTGTGGGTGGAAGTGCGTCATTGACGAAAGAGATGCGACAAAAAGGCCAACAGTAAGTTAATAACACTCTTTACATCTGGTGAGAGGAAAAGTGCTACCTCAGAACAAACAAACTTGAAGCAGATGGACGATAACAACAGAAAACAACACTGCGTTCCACTGCTGTCAGCCAAGAACAGGAATCTAAGGCTAGAGTGAGCACAGACCTGCTAAAAACTAGACGAGCGAAGACGATCACAGGTGACATTTTTAAAATCTGTGTAGAGTAAAAACGTAACGTAGAATAATAGTGCGTTAATGCCGAAGAAGGGAAACCATTATAGCACGTCGCACATCTCCCGTTGACCATAATTAAGAAATATTTCAGCTGTGAGATTTAGTTTATGAGGAAGGAAGACAATATTTATCCTGTGCACAGCTGATTTGTGTAATGCGCCAGGATTCATGCATAGTATAGTTACAGCACAGAGGTGCATTGCATAGATTCAGCATCTCACGCTGTTAGGATTCTGAAAGACTGCGTATCGTCCCATCAGTGTGCCCCTGTGTGCTACGTTTACCTGTAAACTCCCTCTCTGTGAGGCAACACAAACACAGACACACTTTCAGCCCACATCCTACTGAATAAACAGGGGATGACTGTCGCTCTATATGTTCACCTGCACGCAGTGAGACACATACAACATGTGAGAGGATGGAAGTGTTTAATTACAGAGACTTGACATAAAATCATTTGGCACAGGGATGTTAATTACCACTGTATCCTACTTTCTATGATGTCACCCCATCATCACTGAATTGCACCGGATAGGGGCTCAGTTTTGCAGAATGATCTCGAGCTACTGTACCTCAGACAAACAGGGCTGGGAATCTGAGACCAGATCCATATGGACTTTCAGCTTCAGCTCACCTTGGATGTTTTTATTTATTGTGTCACAGGTTTCATTCTGTGGTTATTCAAATGTTTTGTGTGGATTTGGATGTTTTAGATCATTTAGACCACATGACTGTAGCTTTATGGCAGGTGCAATAATTTAAAATCTTCTGGTAATTCATGCAGTCTAGGTTCATCAAAGATTCTGCACCATACTTAGCTTTGATGATTTGGTTATTCTGTCTGTAACAGTGCTTGTTTTCACACCAAAACCACAATGAGTGTTTTCAATTAGTGCAAGTTCTCCCACTTAAAAAGATGAGAGAGTCCTGTAATTTTCATCATAGGTATTACCTCAGCTAAGTGAGACAAAATAAGAAAAAAAAATCCAGAAAATCACATTGTAGGATTTAAAAAAAATTATTTGCAAATTATGGTGGAAAATAAGAATTTGGTCAATGACAAAGTTTCATTTCAGTACTTTGTTATATATCCTTTGTTGGCAATGACAGAGGTCAAATGTTTTCTGTAAGTCTTCACAAGGTTTTCACACACTGTTACTGGTATTTTGGCCCATTCCTCCATGCAGATCTCCTCTAGAGCAGTGATGTTTTGGGGCTGTCGCTGGGCAGCACGGACTTTCAACTCCCTCCAAAGATTTTCTATGGGGTTGTGATCTGGAGGCTACAGTATACCTATGATGAAAATTACAGGCCTCTCTCATCTTTTTAAGTGGGAGAACTTGCAGAATTGGTGGCTGACTAAATACTTTTTTGCCCCACTGTATACTTCTAATCGATGCTAAAAATGTAAGACACCACAAATATAATGAGATGAATGTCATTGAATGTTGTTGTTGGTTTTTCGGCTGCTCCCGGTCATTGAATCTTGGTCCTAAATCAAATCTGTATACAACAACATTCTGTAAGCTCAGAGTAAAACACTAGAAATCTTCAGATTATACTGCGCAAATATCAGTCCAGACCAGTGTTCGCAACACTTAGAACTCAAATAAACAAAATACAGTACATGGTTGCTAACAACGATGAGCAGGCCCAAGCACCATTGCCAGGTGCAACATACAACCTGTGTGCCTTTTGAGCATGTTAAGACCTCTAAAATGCCCCAGATGATGATGTCACTCAGTTTGATGTCACTTAATATGATGTTACCCAGGAAGTTATTAGCCACTTTTAGCATAATTTTAAGGATATCAAAAATACCTTTTTCTCCCAGTTTCCTGTGATAGGTTCCAGGCTCCCTGTAACCCTATATAGGATAAACAGTAGGGATGGGAATCACCAGTCACCTCCCGATACGATATCACAATACCTAGAGGCCGATTTAATAAAAATTCTGATTCTATAATTATCACGATTTTATAAATATCACGATTTAATATTATCCCTCACCCCCTTTGTTAAAAGGTTAATGGGTAATTAAATGAAGCTCGCTCGTTATAACATTAGTTTTCTCACTTAAAAACCAAGGGTAACATTTAAACAATGCAAATTAACTTAAAATACAAGAGTTTAACAATTAACTAAGCAGCATGTATCCCTGCCATAATTTGGCATCTGCCATAATTTTTTTATTTCTAAACAAACTTAGCAAATAATTCACTTCTACCACATGGAATGAAAATGTGTAAATAGGTCAGAGTGTGTCACCTGTAAGATTATAAAGAAACGTTGATGTTTTACCACCTCTCTTATGTCGATGTCTTACCACTCAATAGTGAGCGTGCGGGGTTGAGTGGCTGTGAGTACACTGCCTTCTAACACAGGCGATTTTTGACTCATTTGCAATTAGCAATTTTTCATCCTAAATGTTTTGAGATCATATGGGCCCAGTTTAATAAATTCCCTAGGGGGAGTACATAAGTCCATTGCATGCATTTTTGCAAACAAAATTTAGCAAATAACTGACTTCCTGTTGAGTTGAGCCCATGACATGCATAGTGAAAATTGTTGAGCTCAATGAGATCTAAACGTATACTGAGTTGGACATGTATACATGCAAGTGTATATGAGCTATGCAGCAAAATCTCCTATGAAGGCCCTGGGCCATGCCTTCATTTTTATTAAATAAAAATAATAATCCTTAGAAAAACAATAGGACTCTTTCAACACCATGCACTATGAGACATCAACACTATCATAGCGAGGCAATGACATCATAGTCACTATGACACATCAGGGCGCAGTGGTAAAGTGCTCGCCCTATTACCTGGAGATCATTGGTTCGATCCCCGGGTGATGCTGTAATCTCTCGTAGCCCGAGGTCTAGAGAGAGCTGATTGGCCGAACTTTCTCAGAGATGAGAGGTGCATCGTGTTCCCACATTAATCACAGCTCTACAAGCCATTTAGGGGCGTCTGTGAGCTCGTGCAAGCGGAAAGAGCGGATAGCGCTGTCCTTTGAGTGTGTCACGCCGCACCCAATGGTGCTGAGTGGTAGTAGTAGCCTTAATGTGGGAGCCCCCTAGTGACGGGGAGGAATTGGACATTTTAGGGAGAAAATCGGGGGTGTGTGTTTTATAATCTGTTTTTTTTTAAATAATCTATGTTTTCCAACAAAACACTACAGGCTGTTAAACATTGCAATCATGCATTATTACGACGGATTGAAGGATTTTACACACCCCACACTATAATACAATCAAATCTAGGAAGAGGATAGTTTTAAAACCAGCCTGTGATTATTGTGAAGGGGCGATTTGGCCTTAAGATCAGCCTGATTATCCTCTAGTGTGGCCCAGGCATTAGTAGAGCTTACAGAATTATCTTCAGCGATTCCACCTGGGGAAGCTTTTATCGTCAGCGTTTTGACTATAGGCTCACACTAATGTGTGGCTGTTCTATTTTTAACACTGTCCCTCCTTTCCCTTCCTCCCACTCAGCGCTATTCTCAGTATTTGGTTGGGGAGTGCGCATGTAGATGATCAGATTTACATCTCAGCATGTTTAACAGTGAATCCCAAACCCTGTGTTTTATCACTGGTGTCAGAGTTTCCTTCTTTTACTCCCCCATCTTTTTATGATAGCGATGATAATAAGATCTGTCTCCTTCCCTTCAGAATGCGCTCTTATAATATGTTGCCCTTTATACCTGTTACCACCTGCGACTGACATCCTGACTTCTGTATTCACATTTCCCATGTTAACCTCATACCTCATATCGCCCCTGCAGCGTCATCTCTGTTTGACAAGGCTCGGCAATATCTCACACATTTCCTTAAATTGTGCTGGAGTCAGGTTCACTACACGTATGCTAATCTGATACAGCTAATCAGACGAGTGTGTGGTGATTTGGAGGCTATTGGAAACTTGAATGTGCGTCTTAGGTAAACTATTGATTTGATACGAATTAAATGATTTTTTTTCCTTTATATTCAGTAGCACTAATGTTTATTGTCCGATTTATCTTCTCAAACAGCTATGTTTCTTACAGGGTTTAAAGTATTAAATGTGCTAAAAGTATTTTGGCGGCACGGTGGGTTAGGGGTTAGCACTGTGGCCTCCCACTTTCGGAGTCGAGGGTTCGAGTCCTGACTCGGTCTGTGTGCGTGGAGTTTGCATGTTCTCCCCGGGCTTGGTGGGTTTCCTCCGGGTACTCTGGTTTCCTCCCACAGACCAAAGACATGCAGATTAGGTTATTTGGTGTTCCCAAATTGCCCTATAGTGTGCGTGTGTGTGTGTGTGTGTGTGTGTGCCCTGCAATCAATTGGCACCCTGTCTAGGGTGTTTCCTGCCTTGTGCCCGAAGTTTCCTAGGATAGGCTCCAGGATCCCTGTAACCCCGTATTGGATAAACGGGAATCACCGGTCGCTTCCCGGCACGAGATCATGATACAGTTCATACATATTTATGTTTCTACTTTATTTTATTTTGTTTTAACAAACTTACTATATATTGTAGATTTTATATTTTACATTCTTTTCTATTGACATTTTTGCCTCTCTTATTTTCTTTCTTTTTCAGTCGTGTAAGCATTTCAGTGCATATTGTACTGTGTATGGTTGTGTATGTGACGAATAAAAAATTTTATTTTTAATTTACCTAGATGCCGATTCGATTAAAAATCTGATTTTATAAGTATCACGAATTTATAAATATCCTGATTCAATGTTATATTTTTCCTCAGTTTCGTTACAATTAAGTTTAATGAGTAATTAAATGTAGACCGTTCCTTATAACATAAGTTTTCTCACTTAAAAACCTAGTGTAGTATTTAAACAATACAAACTAGCTTCAAATGCAAACGGTTTAAATTTAACTGAGCAGCGCATATCTTTGTCCTCTGCCATAATGCGCTACTTGCACACCTACTTCCGCGTTCTTTTCAATAGGGCTCAGTCAGTTCCGGTTTAGCAATGGCTACGTT
>JAOVVA010000036.1:4153337-4183457 GCA_028565275.1 Leiocassis micropogon | reverse complement strand
TTCTGGATTTTTTTTTCTTATTTTGTCTCTCATAATTGAGGTATACCTATGATGAAAATTACAGGCCTCTCTCATCTTTTTAAGTGGGAGAACACAATTGTTGGCTGACTAAATACTTCCCCACTGTATACAGTACTGTGCAAAAGTATTGATCCACCCCCTCATTTCTGTATATAAAATTTAATTAAATGATGTAGATAAAAAAGTGAACAAATGTTTCACTGCGACAGGCCTTAAAGTGCCTAAAGATCCCATTTAAAAACTGGTGGGTTATGTAAGAACCTCAGCAGCAACCTTATTTCCCCTCTCATCAACCACTCATCATTCAGCATCACCAATATACTAATCACCAGCCTCATCATCTGTCATCTTCTGCACCTGTTTCTCACTGGTTCATGTCTTAAGCCAGATTTTTATGCTTGAATGATTCATAGGTCTCTGTGTGGTTTTACAAAACAAAAAACAATCCTCTGAAACTGCTCAGGTAAAGGGACTGGACTGAACATGAGATGCAAAAACTTGCTGATAATGAGAGTGAAAAAAGTCTTTCAGGAAGCTTGGAGAACCATTCCTCAGGACTATATAAAAAATACAAAAAAAATAATGGGGGGTGGCTCAAGACCTCAGCACAGTACTGTATGAATTAAAATATTAATTATAAATCTGTTTACAACATCATAGTATAACTTGTCTGTTTTAACACTTTGGTTTTATGTTTCGGTAATTTGGCCGTTTTACAACATAAAACATAATTAACCTGTTAACCACAACTTGAAGTCTGTTAATGTAATAATATCAATAAAAATAAAATGTGTGAAAGCCAGAATCAAACTGGAAACCTTCATGCCAGACAGCTGCTGTACCTATTCAACCACTATTTACGTTCAGCTTTTGATTTTGCTTGCTCCCTCAAGCCGTAAATGATTGTTACACTTAAACGATATCTGAAGTAATTCATGGAAAAAGTCACTTTAATTTAGTAAAGAACGCTGCACAAATTGGCCAAATCTTTCTTCGCTAAATGTTACCTGCTAAAACCCTAGTCATAGGGCGCTCTGCAGTATTTGTAAGGAAGACTCTGATGCTGGAGATTTTGAAAGGAAGGTTTTGTGAGTTTAGGTGAACCTGAATGGTGAGATGAAGATGGCCCTGGTCCATTCCTCTCGCAGTCGAACACTTTCTGCTCTTAACTTTATTCAACACACATTCACATCTGGCCTGCAATGTTCTGTTTTTGTAGATATATGTGTAGATCACATGTATTTGGCATCAAGGCTGATCAAATGGAGCTATACTTTTGGTCGCTTAGATATTTTAGAAACGAATGCACCAAATTTCTGAATGTAGCACACACACCTCACCTGCCTAAGCCCTGTCTCTGGGCATTGTAATAAACACGCTGAATGCTTATTAACTCGCCAACGCTGAGGCATACATTTGTGCATAACAGCATGTGATAAGATTTGCAACAGTTTGGACACGACCGACCATAGTCGCTACTGTACGTCTTGATTCAAGTTTCTTCAGAAAGTGCAGAATGTAGTTTCCATGGGAAAATGAGAGGATCTGAATTAGTGTGTTTGACAGCAGCTGGCCTTGCTTTTGAAGCCCAGAGCATTTAGATGCTAATGTGAATCAAAAGCCATTCACGGTGCTAAAGCACTAACACTTTTTCACATGGATTGAATCATATTTCTCTCAACATTACAGAGAGGAAGATGAGTATCTTTGGGGAAAGAAAGGGAATTTAAGGGAAATCTTTGAAGTTGTGGACCCTGCAGTTATCAGGCTTTGATGTGGAGCAAAAACCCTTATGTAAGCTTGAGGAATGGTGCTTTCTCTCTCTGTCTCTGTCTCTCTCTCTTTACACTGTTTTACAGTAGACCAGTACAGCAGAATATTAAGTAGGTATTTCACTATTGGTCATATCTGTAATCACGCAATCTCAAGTTCTCAAAGTTTTTGGATTTATGGTACTTTCATACCTATTTCATTTTTGTAGTCTGAATCAGAGTGGAAGTCTGGTTTGTTTGCTGTTCGGTTCTGTTTGGGAATGTGTGCACCTGAAAACCTATTCTTATAAAACAAATTCATTCATCTGTCAGTAATATGTCGATGGACACATCTTTCCCAAGTGCACAGAGAACACGAAGACTAAGCAGTTGTTACATAATTCAAGAATAAAAACATTTTCACAGGCATCACTGCCTGTTTTTTTCCCTTTAGGTCAATCTGTCCAAATATTCAAAACACATCACATTTCTGCAGCACAGTCCTTTTCGCCGTGTGTGTCTTAATTATTATTATTATTTTTTTAAGTTTTAAAGCTTACCATGATTTACAAACTATGCTATCAGACAGTGATATTGTATTAAAAAAAAAGGTTTATGTTTGTTAAATACATATAAATAGGAATACTAATTAAGACTAATTCAGAGATCCCATTAGCCCTCAGTTAAAAAAATAATCTTACAGATGGAAAAGAAAAATCGCAGATGAATCTGTGCACTATGAATTTTTTTTGTTGTTGTTGTTGGTAATGGACACATCACAATCATAATACCATAAAGCCTGTCTTCACTTTTGTTGCTTTTAATGCCCGAGTTAAGGCTTAAGATGCCATGGCGCGAGGTATTTCCCTACGCATTGAAAGTGAAACCTTCTCACACACAACTAACACGTCACAAGACTTGCTTATTTTGTCTTACTATTTAAAAAGTTAGCCACTTTAATCTGTTGACAGTGACAGCCTGATTCACCTTTGTGCAAAACACTACACCAGCATTACAGCTTTTCACTGCACTGATACATCCATCATATCGTCACTTCTGTCTTGTGTTATTCCAAACACACATCAGTTTCGCTAAGATTTTAAGATGTGAGTTTTTTTATTTATTTTTTGTTTTTTTGAGAATGTGTCAAGTGTGTCCTTTTACAAATTTAGTAACTTACTGTGCGCCATGTTTCATTATTTCTGTGACAAACGTATGTTGCTTTGTCATCTGTTTGTTTTTGCTGTCTTGGACTTTAATTTGATCTCTTTGTCCATTTCTGTCCCTCATTTTCTCCGCCTGTCTCCCGTCACTCTCCCTGTCTCTGTCAGACTGCACTCATTTCCTAGTCTCTCCACCATCACTCATCGCTCTCATGCCTCGTTCGGCAACAACCATCCGAGCGCTCATAGCTTCAGTCATCATCAGTTCTGCTGCACCTCGAGGCCAAGTAAGCCCGAGCCTCCTCCTGCTGCCTCTCTCATCAACGTCACAGCAAGGTAAGGGCAGATCACTTTCATCCTGCATCACTTACAGTCTGTATGTCTGCATACATATATAAGTGTTTAACAGATATCCATATATAAGTGTTTAACACAACGAATATGAAGGTAATGTTGTCTCATTAGTACTGCATGTTTTGAGGTTCTTCATACTGCCTGCATACGTATAAGGAATGCAAAAAGCAAAAAAATAATAATTCATTCTGATTCATCACCTGTTTAAAAACAACATTAACCTGAGCGTTAATGCCAGCTTTACAGCGTTAATGGTAAGAGTTGTTAGTCACGCTGTAAAAAATGTGCAATGTGCACACTCCACGCTAAGAGTTCCTGGTTTGCAGAGAGAAAGAAAAAAATTATCATATTAAAAATCACATTAGTTCTGCTGCAGAGAGTCATAAAATTCCAGAATATCCTCTTGTAGAAACACATCTAAAGTTCTTGGTTCCTGTAACGAAAGAAATAGATGGGAATTTTTAAGCGCATTTGTCAGGTCGGACACTGATGTTGGACAAGATGGCCTTGTTCAAATTTGTCCCAAAGGTGTTTTATCAGGTTCTCGAGTTCTTCCACACCAAACTCGCTCATCCATGTCTCTATGGACCTTGCTTTATGCACTGGTGCACAGTCATGTTGGAACAGGAAGTGGCCGTCCCCAGACTGTTCCCACAAAGTTGGGAGCATGAAATTGTCCAAAATGTCTTGGTGTGCTGAAGCATTGGAGGTAAGGAGACCAGGCCAACTCCTGAAAAACAAACCCTACACCAGTTCCAACATGACTGCGCACGAGTGCACAAAGCAACGTCCATAAAGACATGGATGAACGTGTTTTGGTGTGGAAGAACTTGACTGATCTGCACAAAGTCCTGACCTCAACCTAATAGAACACCTTTGGGATGAATTCAAGCGGAGACTGCGAGCCAGGCCTTCTTGTCTGACATCAGTGTCTAACCTCACAAATGCACTTTTGGAAGAATGGTCAAAAATTCCCATAAACACACCCCTAAACCTTGTGGAAAGTCTTTTCAGAAGAGTTCAAGCTGTTCCAGCTGCAAAAGGGGCGGGGCCAACATCATATTAAACCCTATGGATTAAAAATTGGATGTTACTCAAGTTCATATGCATGTAAAGCCAGGTGAGCGAATAATTTTGACAGTATAGTGTATCTTAGTCAAATACAGCTCCCCATGCTTTTTCGGTTTCCCTGTCGGCCCTACCCTGTCTCTTTTTTACACCACTCCAGTGCTGTTTTTTTTGTTGTTGTTTTTTTGTTTACAGGAAATTCCTTAATTCATTACACACCAATCCTAATTCCACTTCCATTGCAGTATTGCCTCAACATTTCTAATACAGAAACCATTGATTCATCTCTCTTTAAGTCATTGTCCGTTTCTCATCATTCCTTTATTTCACTTTTCATTCCTCCTTACGTGTCAGAGTGATGCTTTAGAGGAGACAGGAACTCAGCTACTTCAGCTGTGTACAGTATGAAGGAGAGGACTGCTGCGCCAGAGTGAGATGGAGCGAAGTGAGATATGCATCTTTCAGACACTATATGAAATCTGTAAGAGGCAGGAGAGCATTGCAGCAACGTCAGCGAATCAATCATGTGCAGAAAATGTGTGAGACGGGGAAAATGCGAGCGCTCCCTGATTACCAGTAATCATTTCTGATTGCAGATTTCTGATTTCCTATACCTTCATCTTTGTTCTTTCTCGAGCCACCTTCTTCAAACATACACCAGCATAATTTGTGGGACAGTAAAAATTAATAAATAAATAAATACAATAAGTAAATAAGTTGCTGATCAAATTACCATTATGCTCTCTACCTGCTTACTGACATGATGTGTCCGGCCTAAAAATACACACCAGAATAGAACTAGACATTAGCACAACCCAGGCAGAGAAAGAGAGGGAGGAAAAAGCTGGACCATTTATAATCTAGTGGAAGTCTCTCTGAGCAGGGAGCAAGCGATCATAAAAGTATGTGCGTCCTCGTTAACCACTCTAATAGAACAGAATAGAATAGAATAAGCAACGTATCACAGCTCTTTTATGTGGCTACTTATGTATTGATTTTTTTAAAAATTATAATTAATATATAAAATAAATACATTTTTTAAAATATATGTAGCATTTGAGGTGGAAAATTTTTTGCTGTTCCGCTATGATCCTGCAGGTGGTGTACGCTTAAATATTCACACAGCATAGCATCCTGTGGATTTAATAATGTTTATAATTTAAAAAAAACTATTAAAATTATGTGTGGTGGGGCAAATTTATTTGCTAAGTTTTATACATTATAATTTAATACTGAATATTTATAAAATCGTGATACTACCAGAATCGCAGTACAAATCAAATCATATTGCGATAGTATCGTGATAATATGGTATCGGGAGGTCTCTGGTGATTCCCATCCCTAACCATAACATAATGTATAATATAATATAATATAATATAATATAAAACGTTATATAATATGAATAAAATAAAGCGTGTTCAAGTCAAGTCAGGACTGTAGAATTTGTTGTGAATGAAGCTGTGAAATTTTTTTTTTAATTTACAGAGGACAATACACAGTACGGTGATGAGACATGAAAAGCAAGTTCTCTTTAACTTTAACTTACTTCATAGCAGCTACAAACTGTTACACAGTGCTAACACTGGAGACTCCTTCTTAAATAAACTTCTTCTTACAGAAAACCATATCAACTTCTTTTTTTTTTCAAACATCACTTTCTTAAAACCATCATGTTTGGACCTGTTTATTTTTAGTCTTAGATGCCTATTATGGCCCAGAACTCACTCACACTGGATGTAACCAGCTGGTTTTAGTAGTTCAGCAGGTACACTGATAAAATCTGCACTAACCCCAGAGGTATTGTAATGTTTCAAGCCTGACATCTAGTGGCCATTTTCCACACCAAATTTGTTTTTCTATGAATTTTGGTCAAATGTTTTGCTATTTTATATAAAAACAGGTGTTGAATTCATTGTCAGTTTTTCTGTGTTGTGTTGTTCTTGTCATTATTTCTCCCCATGATATTAATGTTTTCCTTTTTTTTCACATGATATGAATGTTCTCTCTGTCTCTCTCTCTCGCTGATCTTTTCACCTTGTGAGCAGAGAGGAGGAAGATGAGTTGGACATTGACTCTGTGCATCAGTTCTGTTGCACCGGCTCTGTATGCAGTTGTCCCTCCTCTCTGTAAACTTCATTAAGGATGCAACATGACAGGATTTTTGTCTCTGTTTCATCACTGCATTGAATTGACATTTATGGACCTGCTGAGAAAAGAAGCTTTCTCTGGCTGTACCGCGTTCCGCTAAGTGACATTGCTGAAGAGAGACTGCGCATCTGTGGATTCATATCACCCTGGAGATTCTGATCTATTCCTAGCTTTTCAGTCATGATCATTAAGGGTGAGCAATGCTCGAACATGGTCTTGCATCAACAGTGTCAGACTTTGGGAGAGATTCAGACTGGTTGACTGGGGTTTTATTTTAGGCACAAAGCAGGATTGACATGAAAATACAAATATTCATGAGTGTTGACTAACATCGTAGCTAAGCTCTAGTTAACAGATTGATGATAAGACATGGATATACAATAAAGAACTACTTTACTTTTCTTGTAAGTTCATAGAAACTAAACATGTTTTGCCTAAAATGAAAAGTCATTGTGTTTTATGTTACACATTTCATGGCTGGATCTGTTTACAAGCACATGGTTTCGTGACTTTCCAGATTAGATCTATGTGTATGTTAAGTTATAACTCACAATCTAATGCTATTAATTTTAGTATAATAAGGAAGTGTAATTCTGTGCTGTTTTGCAAACCATGTATTACTATGTCAGACAATAATGTATTGTAATTTGTTACACAAGCTATACAAGAAACGATCTGCACCACCTTAATTGTATGGATGGATTGTTTACATTTTGTTGCCTGAATCTGATGTATAATCGAAAGGATTTATCATCTGAACCTGTACTGATTTGATCCTGGTCCTTTTGTGAACATGCTCCTTAATATTGCTTGACAGGAAAAGCGACAAAATTATTCTTTGCTGGAGGTAACGACTAACTGACAAAATACTTAACCTGAACTTCAGCCTGTGCTTAAATGCTTGGCACCGCATGGGTACTGAATGTTCTGTAACTCAGTGAACTGTAAATGCATTTTTGTCTCATCTGTCCATAAAATCATGTTCCAAAATCTAGTGAAGTCCAAAACGGCTTTGTTTTGGTACACGTTTGAAATATTTTGGTGGTCAGTTGTGTGTGTGTGTGTATATAGATATAGGTGATTATGTAACAACAAAAGTTGTTATTTTAAAACTTTCTGGAATAGTTCTGGCAAGAACCGTATTGTCAAGTGCATTTGCAAAAACCTATCAATCACCATGATGAAACCGTCTCTCATGAAGACCTTCCCAGGTCAAGCAAGACTGCTGCAGAGGAGAAGTTCATTTAGAGTTACCCAATCTTAAAAATCACCAATTAACAAACAGCACCTCAGATTAGAGCCGTCATGAAGGAGCATAAGTAGCGGAAACATCTCAATATCAGCTAAGATCATTGCATATTTTGGATGCCTTCAGCATTGCTTTACAATGTGGAAAGAAATAAAAATCAGGAACGACCATGGAGTTAGAAACTCATCCCAAACTTTTGAGCAGTAGTGTACACATTTTCATTTATTTAGATATATTTAATATCAAAACTATTTCTGTGATTTATGAAGGTCAACCCAGTTTTGTTTTATTTCATTTGTGTATTCTTTAATGCTTTCCACAGAAAAAAAAAACATCAGCTGTCCAGAACATCAACTCACTGGATGTTTTTTTTTTTGTTGTTGTTGTTGTTTTTTACACTATTCTCTGTGGTGTGAAAGTCTCAGGAGATTAGAAGTTTTTCAAAATGCTCAGCCCTCCTTGTCTGGCAGCAACAAAGTCAAAGTCACTGGGTTTATATTTTTTCCCCAGTGCTCAAAAGTTTGCTGTGAATATTAACTAAAGCTCTTAACCTGTGTCTGTGTGATTGCATGCACTGCACTGCTGCCAATTCTTGGGCAGATTATACCAGCAAGAGAAGCACATATTGGTTTCCGAAATGGTTTCGGTTTAAAAATATAAGATTCAGCTTATTGTCTTATCTAACAGACAAAAAAACCCTGCAAACTACAGTGTTAAAGTAAAGCCTTCGGAGCATTTTACAGCTTCTTAGAATAACTATAATAACCTTGGTTTCCATGTCTCTCTCTCTTACTCACTCCCCCAGACACACACACATATAATGACGAAGAGCTTGTAATTAATACCTGTACCTGTCACTGACCAACTCTTTTCAATGCAAGTGTCTGAACTGAAGTGTGTGTGCATTTAGCTCCACCTCTTGACACACACACACACCCACTATTCCAGCATGAACTCAGGGAAAGAAAAAACACTTTTCACTTGTCTTTCTGTCGCTCTGTCCTTCTCTCTATCTCTCACTATATCACTTCATGGGGTGTGTCACTTTTGTTCGGATTGTTCTGAAAATACCAACTGAGGAATTCGAAACATTCAGCTGAGTTTTGAATAAATGTGTGTGTGTGTGTATAAGGTGTGCAAGTGCGAGTACGTAGGTGTGCAGAGTAACACACCGGACTGATCTGAAACTCTTGTTAACTCAACATGATGGTAAGTGTTTTACTTTTGCCAGTCCTACTGCGTTCATTTAAACTTCTTCGCTGTTACCCCAGGATGACAATCAGTGATGTTTATCTCCTTTGAATGCAGACCTTTTGTTTTAGGAATTTGTTTATGAAAGTGCAACTAGTATCTGTGGCAGCGTCTGCATGGGTACAAAGTTTCAGCTCATAAAAATAAGTTTTATATACTGTCATGTGAAAGAGTACTTTTTTCACTGGTAAAAGATATAAAAGTTATTATTTTATTTAAATACTACTTCCTTATCAGTGTGTTTGCGTGTGTGTGTGTGTGTACATACTCCATTATGTGAACGCAAAGACCAAACCCTTGACCGACGTCAGCTGTAGTCTGTGCTTGAGACAGCAGTGAAGAATGTATTAAAGCAGTGCAGTGAAAGAAAGAATGTGATAATCAGTGGGTGTAGCTTTTGGTATTTTAAATGTGTGTGTCTGTGATTGAATGTTTTTTTGCGCATGAGGCACTCTCTGACGCGTGTCACCAAACAGAAGGTATGAAATATGCAGAATAATCTACCTCGCTTTGAGGTAAAACTAAACTGTCTTGGCTAAAAAAAAATAAAAAGGCTGAAGGGAAAATCAAATTCTATCAATTATTTGTGAAACACGTTATGAAAAAACGTTTTTCAAATAATCGTTTAAGGCAATTTACAATTTTACAGTTTTGAATAGGATTTTCTTTTAAAGAATATATAGAATATGTAGCATAATGATTGAGATTGTGATTGCCACATTGCCATTGCTAATTTACCAGCAGCACTCTAGCTAAGTCATTAGCACTATCACTTTGCACCTCCTTGGTTGGTGGTTCGATTCCCACCTCCACCCTGTGTGCATGGATTTTAAGTGTTCTCCCTGTGCTTTCCTCCCAAAGACATGCAGTATAGGTTGAGTGGTATTTACAAATTACCTGCAGTTTCTGAAAGGGTGTGCTTTTTGCTGTGCGATGGGTTCGCAACCCATTTAAGGTGTCCCCTTTCTTGTGCCCTTGTGTTAGGCTCCAGGCCACCTGTGACCTAACACAGGACAAGTGGTATAGATAATTGAGGGATAAAGTCTATAAACTTATTGTTGTCTTTGGCTGTTGTTTCAGCCATAACATTAACTCCATATAACATTAACACTGATGTGTTGAAACTGGTGACAGGATCATGGCACCCAAGGCTTACCCGTGAAAAGCCAAAGCAGCACTTAACAAAAAAGTCAATGCTGGCCATAATAGAAACACGGGGGTCCAGCAGGCAAATAGCCCAAGGCCACCTCAGCCTCCAAACTCCAAACAATCTAATGGAGCAACCATGTGATGCACTGGACAAACAAGTCCACAGCACCCAAAGGATCCACTTCCTGGTGCCAGACAGCAGAGCACCTCTGCCCCCCCAGAGGTTTTGTGGAGTCATGCCCCGAGGAGTCAGAGCTGCCCTCGTGGCACAAGGGGAACCTACACAATACTGGGCATAATGTTTCCCCTGATATTTACCTAAATTATGGTGTTAAACACTTGTACAATGTGTATGGTTATGCCGGAGTTCTCCTGAGGGTTCACTGTTGGTATCATAAAGTTTTTATCAATAAGTCATCTCAAGACTTGATTGTAGATGAATTGTTGCCTACAGATTAATTATTCAACAGCACAATGACTCCAATATCAATAATCCAGGTCAACATGGCGTGTCAAAACCACACCATGATAAAAATCCATGTTTTGCCGTGGCCTTCTCACTCTTCCATATTTAAATTAATTCCTGTGGTAAACATGTGACAACATGAAAATCATGAAGGTAGCGTGTAAAGGACTTTAAAACCTCGATTATAAAGTCTTTAAAGTGTTGTTTGTTTTTATAACCTTGTTCACTTGTTTATACAGTGTAGTCAGCCATTTAGCTGTTAAACAGTGTAAAAAGAAGCATAAACGAATCAATCAAATTCCATATACTGTATGTAATGATTGTTTTAGATTATAACCGGACTGTTTTTAAAATGTTAAACAATGTTAAATACAAATGTAAAAACAAGCTGTATTTCTTCCGATGAAAATTCTAGAATATAGAAATATTAGATTGTTTTGTTTCAGGGCCTGGGTTCGATTCCCGGCCAAGTTTGATTCCCGTCCCTGTGTGCATGGAGTTTGCATGTTCTCCCCGTGCTTGGTGAGTTTCCTCCAGGTACTCCGGTTTCCTCCCACAGTCCAAAGACATGGTTAGGCTAATTGGTGTTCCCAATTTTGCCCATAGTGTGTGTATGTGTGTGTGCCCTGCGTTTGATTGGCACCCTGTCCAGGGTGTACCCCTCCTCATGCCCCAAGTCTCCTGGGATAGGCTCCAGGCCCCCCGCGACCCTGAATACAGGATAAAGCGGTATAGATGATGAGTGAGATGAGTGTTTTCTTTTGGCAGATGATTGCACTCAGACAACTCTCTAGAAATGTCTCCTGGTTCTTTAGGCAATTTAGGAAGACACTTGTTGGTGTTATTATCTTCAGGTCAGACATCAAATAATAATATATAGAGTGCCAAAGTGTATAAACCAGTGTTTGCACAGAAACTATGACTGCAATAGTTTAGAGTGAAGAAAGTCACTTATGTTGCTTATTATCTGACTTTTACAGAATATTTTGCCTAATTGTTCTGAAGGGTGCCAATACTTCTTGATGTGTTGTTATGCAAGGAATGTCGCAGGACAAACCATGAGCGCGATTATGATTTGGCAGAGCGTGCCAGCAGGGTGCCACTACCCCTGAAGGGCATTAACTGTGTGTATTGTAATTTGGCATTTATTTATTACAGTGTTTCATTTATTAATGTACTGGAATAAAATGCTGCACATTTTAACAGTGTATAAATTTGATGCTGTGGAATGTCAAAAAGAAAAGTTAGTTTCTGTTCTCACTTAAATTATAAGTAAACTTGTCATTCCTTTACGCGGGCTGTCTCTTTCTCTCTCTCAAAAAAAAAAACGGACCGTGTGGAGTTTTCATGTTTTCTACATACTCAGTGGGTTTCCTCTGGATATTTCGGTTTCCTCCCACAGACCAAAAACATGCAGATTACGTTAATTGGTGTGTGTGCGTGTACCCTGCCTTGTGACCAAAGCCCCCAGCGACCCTGTATACAGGATAAGTGGTATAAACAACATGTTTTGTAAATATATTTATTACTAGTCTTAGATTATGTGGAGTTCCAGTGTATGAGCTGTTGCTATAGAAACAATAACATATTACAGCAGAGCAGCACTATTAACTTATCATTCACGTCCGTGTAACTGCATGTGCTTTTATAACACGAAACAGTCTAACAACCAATCAGATTTGAGCATTTGACTTCTGGTTATAAATGTAGTGAAGTTTTACTATACACATTATAGCATCCAAGCACGAACATCATATTTCCTTTGTTTTAAAGGATTTATTGACACTGTCAGAAAAAATATTTTACACGCTCCGTCTTTACGCTCAAATATAATTCTGTATCTACTGAATCTTTATATGCATCTTTGTCTCTGTCAAAATGTATTCATATACAAACTGTGTGTGTGTGTGTGTGTGTGTTCTTTGTATTACCTTCGCATCTTTTCCTCTATATGAGGTGTCAAGTATAATGAAACCTGATATCCTCCCCAGTTTGCCTTTGTTTCTTTTTAATCCCCATGTTGGCCTTTCACTCTCATTTCTTACTGAGGTCTACCCTCTATATGGATGGCCTGGTGTTTGGACATATACAGCCTGTTCCCATTGCAACAGCTCAGCGCCGTGTGAAGCGTTTCGTTAAAAAACTGGCTAATTTTAGCCGCCTTGCTTGCTCTTGCATAACTTGGCAGGAGAGGTAAAGAAAAACTGTGATGACACGTCATCCGAAAGCTTGCCATGTCTGTCTGTGAACTTGCGGTCTTGCATTTTTTTTTGTGTAATTTGCCTTGCAGATTGTCTACACAGTCATAGCTTTGATCTGTGGGGTTCATGTAAATTTGTAGTTATTTTGGTGATTTTTATTATCATTAAATTGAAAACAAATTCTACATCATTTAAGGTAGATTCACAATTAGTGTACATTCAACATTTATGAGCACCTTTTTCATAGGACTTGTTAAACAGGTCATAACAAGATTCCTTAACAAAAAGAATTCCTGATGGCAGGTGATAAAAGTGAAAGTAAAATAGGGACCTTTTATAATGCTGAACATCTGTATTTGATGTGAGACTAGCTTATAAATTACATGTAGGTCTAACTTATTTCAGAAGAGATTTGTAAGGCTGTCTGACACAGAGCCTGAAAAAAGAGCGAGTCTATAATGGGTTTGACTTTTGGAGGCCATCATGAGGAAGAAAGAAAACTAAAAGAAGAAGTAACAGCCACCAGGGCTTAAATAAAGTGCTTAATCTGAGGTTACAGGTACCGTACGGTTCCTAGATTCCTAAAAAGGCTCTCCTTGAGACAAAGTTTTATATGGTACCAATATAAAGTGTCCTACATTGGATATTTAATGGATTTTTTTTAAAGAACAACCAAAGAAAACCCATAAGAATATACAACTTGTCAGCCAGGCTGATCTAGACTGACAGGCTACAATAAGTCTAATGACTATTTTTTACCTTACAGATGTTTGGCCCCAACAGGGCCCCACAGCATAGTCAAAGTCACTGAGATATCATTTCTTCCTCATTTTGGTGTTTGATGTGAACATTAACTGAAGCCTTGTATGTGTGCATAAGCGTTTGCATTGTGCTGCTACCATATGATTTTCTCAACAATGAGTCGAGCTGCAGGTGTTCCTATTAAAACGGCTAGAAGTTGTATATCCAAATTGCCACGAAAAATACTGTAGATAAATTGCCACAAAATCAAGGTATTTAATTTCTGGTAAGCAGCTGCATTGTGAAGTGAAGAGGGCAGTCGAAAGGCCAAGGATATAAAAGAGTTCTGCATGGAATGAGTGGTCCAACGCCTCTCTACAAGTGTTCTTTAACCTTGCTTACTTCTGCAAAAAAAAAAGTGCAGCCTGCCTGGAGTATTTAGGTGGTAAACGTTGTGAAAAATCATAATCAACCAAACAAATGTATTAAATACAGTATAACTGTTACTTATTTTGTGACCAGTACATTTGAAAAAAAAAACAGGCTGGAAAAGAGTTTGTAGAAATGGTTGCCCTTTGCAAGCGGCATGCAAGCATGAACATGTTTACAAACAGGAAACGGATCAAATCAATGATCTAAAAATAAGCTCTTTAGTTCATACTTGTGCTTTTGCTTATCTGTCATCAGTTTGCAAATGATTTCCCAAGGTCGCACGGGACATAGAAGTCTATGTACAATCCTGGCAAAACACAATGTAGCATTACCAACATTTGATACATGAATATCTTTGGTTATAAAGATAGTCGCCCTGTTGTTGACTAGTTTAGCCGTCTTATAATGAAGCATGAGCCGCGTTCAAGTCAAACCAGGACTTCTGATTGTGGAGAATAGCAGAACACAGTTCTTTATTTCTCTATATAATCCCCTGCTCCACTAATGCATGTATCCCAGCGTTTCACCAGCACTTGGATAACATCAAGGTAGAAAGTTTTCTCAGTTTGCCAGAGCTATGATTAGACTGCCTGCTTAACATTTGGAATGCAGGCCTCCCAGGAACTCCATCAATGGTCCAAACATGTGGAAATGGCTTGGAGCGAGATTAGGACTGTACGAGTTCCTGTAACATGCAAATGGTGTTGGTGAATTATTGTGTGTACAGTTCCTGCAGACAGAATGCGTCTCAAGTATCCATCGATTTTCAAGTATAAGGTGTTCCACATTAATGGGAACAACTGCAGTTGGTTCTCAGCCACCTCAAATAGGATCTACTTCATTCAACGACACACGGCCTCCTTTAAAATGTTTACACTAATAGTCTCATCACCGTATTGTGCTTGTAGGTCTTTTGTCAAATGCTTTTATGGCTTCATTTAAAAGAAATTTCATCACAAGGCCAGATTTGACTTGAATAAACCTTGTGTATATGAGTACGGCTATGGTATCATACAATCATTTGTATTCTCACATATTTTATATTTCTGATTTTAAGCAATATTACATTTTTTTTAATCTAATATTGGTACAGTATCTCCAAATAGTAGGACAGAACAGGCCTTTCTTTACCTGTTCACTGGTAATTGTTCTGTCATCCGTTATGCAGTGTAGCCTGAGGCTTTATAAAGTCTTTCATGGAGTCCAGCCAGAAGAATGTGGCATTCTCGAGTCACAACTAGTTCTTCAGTTCTGAGGATTGGTTTGGTCCGATTTTTCTTCAGTCTGAAGGCAGTATTCCTCCTACAGTACCCCTAATACAGCTGCTTTGCCATCCTCTTAGCACTTTTGTGTAGGAAAAGAAGAGGTTTAATTTTGGATTCTTTTTTTTTTCTTCCTTTATCCAAAAAGTATATTTTATATAAGATATTTATATGGGATTCAATTTACAGCTCCAGAACTACCGCATGGGTAATACGCAGAGCTATTACATAATGCAGCATCATGCTGTTTTGAATGCTGTTTTGTTTATACTTGTTTATTGTCCTTACAATTACACCACAGAAATCATGGTGGTGCATGGCTCTCGTTGCGACTTGAGTGTGCAACAGTAATATTTGTTATATTAGTAGTCTGCTGCCAAATGTAACACTGTAAATCATTTTCACAACTCGGAATACACTCTCTGTACAAAACCCTAGTAACCATAGTAACTCCATCCTTTCTCTTTCTCGAAGGACTGTCTATCCTCCCACACTGGTCTCACAGCAACTGTCTCTAAGCAACTCGGATTCCTCCTTTCCTGTGTGTGTGTGTGTGGGTGGGTGGTCAGGGAGTGTGTGTGGTAGGAGCAGAGGACTAAAACAGGTAATGGTGAAGATAAAATATGTCATGGACACACACACACACACACACACCTACAAGCATCTAATCTTTTTGAAGAATTTCTACTGATTTGTGTATTAATGTTGCTAAATAAATCTACGCCTATACTTATATCTATCCTCAGCCCTGCAGCAACCCAAAGGAATCTTTTTCTGCTTTTTTAGTTTTTGTAATTTCTTTAAACACCCCCACAAGGTCGAAATGGTCACATATTGTATTTCTTGAGTTCCTGAAAGCAATGCAGCTGTGGTTAGGAACATCAGAGGCTCCCCAATGTGTTAGCAATATATATTAGAATCACATTTGAAGCTTTGGGAACTGATCAGTTTGAGTTTACCAATGAGGAAGTCAGGGTCTGGTAAAGGATGAATGCAATACTGCAGTGCTCTCTTTAGGTAGAGAAAGTAGTAAATCTGTAAATCCCACTAAACCAGTATCAGCAGGTAGTTGAGCAACATTCTGGGTAATGTGGGAAACTGTTAACCAAAATCCTAAAAGTTCAAAGACCAATAAAAAAAATGTAATAACGTTACTGTACAAAATAAATATTGAATGTCATTGATGATTACAATACAGGTCATGTTAATTACGGTATAATATTTTTTACCTTAAGTGGAGACAGTTCAAATTAAAATTTTATTTGTCATGTACACAACCACACACAGTATGATATGCAGTGAAATGCTTACATGGCTGTCTATGACCTCGAAAGTAAAGAGTGAATAGAAAAGGAAGATAAAAGGATGTAATTGCAATAAAAGGAAAATTGCACTAGAAGAATACAATTAAACTACAGACTTTCCAATTAAAAAAATGAATAAATAAAAATGTCAAATTAAAAAAATTGTGATTCAATGTTCAAATTTGCAGATTTACAAAAAAGATAGTAAAATATAATAAAAATGGAAATATATGAAATATATAAATTACACAGAGTGTGCAAAGTGAATTGTATGTAATATATTTTTTTAAATACACGGAACCTCAGGATACGAGTTTAATTCGTTCTGGAGGTGAAAATTCATCTTGGGATACGATTTTTCCCATAAAAAATAATGTGAATGCAGATATTCCGTTCCAGCCACAAAAACATATTACCAATATTACAAACAAAAAAAAAACGTGCAAAAAATCACGTAGCTTTTGAACGCATGCAATGTTGGTATCGTGGGTTGACTATTTTAAAACTGACAAAAAAAAAATCTTTAAATTATTAACCTCGCTTTGTTTGGCTTTCCACTGACACAAAATGTTTTAGAACAGCTCCCGAATGTACACGCAACTTAGCCAACCTTTGGTTTGGTTTAATTTGTTCGCTTGTATGCTGAAAATGCTTTGTATGCCGATGTAAATTTCTTGCGAAATTTCAATTCTTAAAGCGAACATTTGTAAGGGAGGGCATCTGTATGTCGAGGTTCTACTATATAATAACAAATCTAAAAGTATAAAAGAGTAGAAGAGAGGCAGAGCTGCAAGTGAACATCCTGCACTGTTCTGAACAGGCAGATGCGCGGTTACCTAGACCAGTGGTTCCCAAAGTAGGGGTCGCGACCCTCTGGGGGGTCGTGAGATGATTTCCAAGAAATCAAATATTTAAAAAAAAAACTATTATAAATATTTTATCCATGACTAACAAAATAAAAAAAATTGTAGTTAATAGTTATTTTAAAAAAAACATGCAAATTAAAAAGCCATCAGCCCTGATAATTTCTTTCCGTTTGATCGCGACCCCTGAGGTGATTACGACAGATTAACGACACATCAATAGCGTCAGTTGCAGCAGATCAATTTACAGCACCATGTTAAACATTCCGACATGTGCACGTAACGTGTAGGTAATTTTCATCGCTTTATGCTTAGGATATTATTTTTGTTGAAATGAAACATTGGTTAATATTGACCAATGACAATGCAGATAGGCCAGCGGAGAAAAGCGGAGAAGCACCACCGTCAGAAAGTCCAACGTCCTCAGGTAGGGAAAGAGACCGGCGTGTGCATAAAGAGGACATCCATAAACAGTCAGTTGTTTAATTCCAAGACTCTGGCTGAGTTTTGGATTTCAGTTGAGAGGGAATACCCACAACTATCCAAGGCCGCTATGGATGTACTGAAAATAAATACAGGTCGCGACTAAACGTGGAGGATGATCTCTGAGTCGCGGTCTCCAAAATTAACCCAAGAATGGACTTGCTGTGCTCCAAGCTTTGTGCCCACCCATCTCATTAGCTGAGGTGTTTTCTTGAAATTAAACAAATGAGTAAATTACTATTAAAAAAATTATACGGTTGTTAGACCGTTGTGTTCTTTTGTGTTGTCATGCTCATGTTTGCATAGGCCTATTGGCGCATGTGCGCCGTTACGCGAAACGTTTGTATATTTTAAACACTGACCAGAGGATAGTGGGGGTCACAAGTCACTGGCACGGTTATTTTGGGGGTCGTGAGCTGAAAAGTTTGGGAGCCCCTGACCTAGACGCATGGTTGCTAGGCGACACTGCTGTAATGGCGATGAATGCGGACATGCGCTTTGTTTAATCATTTAGGTAGCACCGGTAAAGGTATCAGGGCCAAAGACAAACAGACCCAGCCTCAGTTAACTTAAGACGCCAGCGAGAAAGAGAGACAGAGTTGGTGTTGAAAGCACAGAAGTAACACACACAAATCCTCGGTAAGGGCGAAGGCCCCGTTTTATTTTTAGTTTCCAGAGCCCCATTTGGTCTCGAGGAGACAGCAGAGCTCTATTGGTGTTTGGTTCTCATTTTTGTTTAGTTTCTTTTTAGTTTACTAATTAATAATCCCACACTATCACCCAACGGGAAGGTCTTCTGACCCCCTCAGAAGCCCTGTGTAAAGCCTCTTATAGATATTATTCCATTATGACAATGGCAAGTGGACGTGTAGATTGAAATGATGTGTGTAACTTCGGCAACAAATATTATTTAACAGGCTTAGCTTGTTAAACATGTTCTCCAAAAATTTGCTGGATTCCTTCCTGCATTGTATGCAGCACGCTAAAAGAATGATCAACCGTTCACCACCGATGGAGATTTATATTTATATTTACACAGTACATGTTAAATTTCAGCCAGGCGGCCACGGCTGGAACAGCCAGTCACTCTTCCTGCCAGCCGCTCTGTCTCTCTCTCTCTCTCTCGTCTGTTAACACCTCACAAACACAGGAAGCCACATGGACTCAGGACATGTAAACACAGAAAAGGCAAACAGAATATGGGCAAAAAAAAACATCTCCACAGAATGATTATAAGTTTATTACATACTGTACTCACGGCTCCAAATATTCCAATAATTTCCTGTAATAACTCTTTCCTCTATTTTCACATACATTACTTAATCTACTTTAAGTAAAGGTTTTCTCTGTAATAAGACCAGATCATACACAGGTCTACATACCACTTATTGAAAAGGACATTTATGCAGGCACATTTCTCCAGTTTAAGTATTTGGAATAGTTCAAAGGAAGCAAGGAAGGAGGGAAGAAAGGAGGGAGGAAGGGAGGTACATGGACATGTGACCAGGTGGTGGTGGTGACCTCCTGACTTTCTTCATAACAGCAGAGTCGATCCAAAGCCACAAACTCATAGAGCCTCGGTGGATTATTGAGCACGGGATTTCTCCAAGGGAAGTCCAGTGCTTGCTCACTAAATGGACATGTGTGTGTGTTTGTATGTGAGCTGGTCCGTCTATGGCTGTGGAGCAAGTTAATGTATCTACTGTAGTTGTAATGTATTACTTCCTTTTGCACTGCGAGAATAAAACTACAAGTGTTTACTGTCATTGTCTTCCTGTTTTGGTGTTAAATCCTTGTGGCTAAGTGATGCTGAATTATGTGTTTGGATATTATTTGTATTAATGTATTGGAGAGATAAGATACAGTACATAATAGCATAATCCAGCACTGGACATGAACTAGTATAGTTTAAAGAGAAGCACATTTACTGTATAAGTGTAGGAACTTTAGAGGAAACGACACAGGCTTGATCAGGCTTTTGGATCCACATTGCTGGAAATATGTGTCACTCCCTGCAGTCACATGCTGCAACATTTCCTGTTGCAAACCTGACATGGGCAGTGGCACTGGAGAAACAGTGACTGCCTACACACTCACATTATTCCTAGATAAGAGGACTTTGTGAGTCATAATTGTGTCATAAGTTGTGTGGTATGTTAGGGAGTTGTTAATGAATTAACCGGATAGCGAGCGTGTGGTCGTTTTGTGTTGTGTGTTTACGACTGTTTGTACTTATGAATCCATCGGTGTTACCCAGCAGGAAAGAAGACATGCTCTGGGGGGATGAAGCCCACAAGTGAGTCTCTGTTTAGAGCAATTTTATGGCAAACTCAAAAAGGATATGTACTGTAGTACAGTTTTTATTCATTTGAATTGAGTTTCTATTCAATTTATGGCAAAGAAGAATAAGGTTCGACCACAAATAAAATAATACAGTCGTGTTCTTGTTTATAAAATGAATATAGTATTGACAAGCATCATGACAATTAAAATTGTTGAACACAGAAGAAGAAGTATTTCTAGGGCAGTAACGGTTGTTCATCTCTGAGCTAACAGCTCTTGGCATGTCTGATTATCTACTTCTGAAATGGCAATGTTGTGTTCAAAGGATATTGGTGTGCTGAATTGCCCGAGCTGGTGATTTTTATCATGTCTTTATGCCGCTGCACAATTTAAATCTCCTTTTGTATTCTTTGTCTTTTAACAATTGCAGTGTTGATGACGAGACTCGCGCTTCGGAATCGAACCCCTTCTCAGACAGCAGTAAATCCCCTTATCAACATCGCTCTGACTGCTACCGGGAAGGAAGCTGTGGCCCTCCAGGCTCCCGGGGGCCAGTTGTGGGCCCCCCAAGCCCAGCTTGCCTCACCTGGGCTCAGCGCACCCGTAACCAGCCGGCTAGTCTGGCCTTGCGCAAACAGGAGGAAGAGGAGAACAAGAGGTGCAAAGCTCTTTCTGATAGCTATGAGCTTTCAACTGACCTCCAGGACAAGAAGGTACATTCATGATGTTATCTGTTGTTTAAAACCATCATGGTGGCCAGTGGTGCATTTTCACCATCATTAATGAGGTTCTGATAAACTGTAAACAAAGCAAAAAAAACATACTAGATCACAGTCACTTTTCAGATTCTTCTCCAGACATTCTTCACTATATTTAAGGTCATATTATCATTCCAGAATCAGCTAGACATAAAATTTGTTTATGCATGTAACCTCTTGTACAGCACCTTGGGCTTTTCAAGACAAGTTGATCTTTTGTAGTTTGATTAACGTAGAATTGAAAAACCCTTATCGCATTTTCCAGGTGGAGATGCTGGAGAGGAAATACGGTGGTTACTTTCTAAGCAGACGAGCAGCACGGACCATTCAGACTGCCTTCCGGCAGTATCGCATGAACAAGAACTTTGAGCGCCTGCGCAGCTCAGCTTCCGAGAGCCGTATGACACGGCGCATCATCCTGTCCAACATGCGTATGCAGTACTCATTTGACGAACGCCAGCCACAGCCTCAGCCCCAGTCCTGCCACAGCCCTGGCATGGGCCCCCCACATTCACCCGACCTGGAGCCTGAGTCACCTGCACCAACAGAATATACTCATTTAGAGGATTCCTTCTCTAAACAGGTGAAGGTACCATCTAGCAGTAATAAACTTCAGCAAACCGAGTTGTGGTATAGTTTAACTGCTCTGGTTGGAGCATAAAGGATACATTTAACATAGGCTTTTAGAGTTAATCTTCATAAATCTGGCATGATAAACCTTCAACGGTCCTAATACAGTCGATGCATTGTTGTTTAAACTTTAGGTGAAGTCTCTGGCTGATTCCATTGATGATGCACTAGCATGCCGTCCGGGTAGAGATGATTCCCAGGATGGCCTTGGGGATAGTGGTGCTGTAGACGACTTTGGTGAGTGCATCTGGAGCAGCAACAGTCACTCATCTCTCCGTCGGGGCCTGGCTGAGCGGGAGCGAGGCAGCACAGGAGGTGGTCTGAGCATGCATGAGGATAGCACGGCTACATCATACAGTGATGTCACACTCTACATGGATGATGGTTTGCCCTCATCACCCCTGTCATTGGACCGGGCACCAAGCAGCACAGACACTGAATTCTGGGGGGGTATGACCAGTGGGGTTGGTGGCCGAGAGGACAGCAGGGATACAGAGGGAGGTGGCAGCAGCAATAGCAGGCGCAGCACGCCGTGTACAGAGTGCAGAGATTATCGTCTCCGAGGGGCACATTTGCCTCTGCTCACAATAGAGCCACCCAGTGACAGTTCGGTGGATATGAGTGACCGTTCAGACAGGGGTTCCCTAGGCCGGCAGCTGGTGTATGAGCAGGACTCAAGTGGGGGTTCCCCTCAGGGCACACTAAAGCACAATCCCAATGCCAAAGCGCAAGGCCAAACCCGTCCAGCCAGTCGCCCAACACCACCGAACATGCCGCAACATGTGACCCACCACCACCACCATCATCACCACCATCATCATCACCAGTATCCTGACACTCCATCATCTTCCTCCTCCCCACAGCAGCCCCCCACTACTCCACTCTCATCATCTTCTTCCGCACAACTGCCTTCCGGAGGCTTGGATCAGCAGTGTTGCTCAGATGGTGATAATGACTCTCTAAACTCCACCACAAACTCCAACGAGACCATTAACTGCAGCTCTGGCTCATCGTCCAGGGACAGCCTGCGGGAACCACTGCCGCCTCTGGGCAAGCAGACATACCAGAGGGAAAGCCGCCACAGTTGGGACTCTCCTGCTTTCAACAATGATGTGGCGCAGAGAAGGCAGTATCGCATTGGCCTCAACCTCTTCAACAAGTGAGCACAATATACAGAACTATGGGATTTTTCAGGGATTTCAATTCAACAAAGTGAATTGCCATAAACTTTTTTAGGATTGTTATTAGAGGCAAAATTAATAAGCTTTTAAATGCAATATCCTAAATGATAATATTATTTCAAGGAAATATATATACATACATAACACTACAATAAGTTTCTTTGTTAAATGGCTATGAGAAAATAGTGCATAAGTAGTCGATATCCCAATGTATTAGACTCACTTTATGGCCAATAACCACATACGTACTACTATCTGGACAAATGCAATATTTCTTCTTCTTCCTCATTGAACTGTATCTCTCTTAACTACAGGAAACCAGAGAAGGGCATTCAATACCTAATCGAGCGGGGCTTTGTGTCAGACACGCCTGTTGGCATTGCCCGTTTTATTCTAGAGAGGAAAGGCCTAAGCCGACAGATGATTGGGGAGTTCTTGGGCAACCGACAGAAGCAGTTCAACAAGGATGTACTCGAGTCAGTAAATGTTCTGCAAAAGTTCTCCAATAACATAATTATGAAGAAATAAAGCTAAAGACCTTAAAGAACACTGAGGTTTACATTCTATTCAGTCAGTCAACAAACATTGTTAATACTTTTTAATAGTTTACATCAAGACTTATTAATAAAAGCATGCAGGAAATACAAAATAAATGGCTATAAAAATTAATTCATGTTGTTTATCCATATATCAGCTGTGTGGTTGATGAGATGGACTTTTCCGGAATGGATCTAGATGATGCTCTACGGAAATTTCAAGCCCAGATCAAAGTGCAAGGAGAGGCCCAAAAAGTGGAACGACTTATTGAGGCTTTCAGGTCTTTTTTTTTCGCTATCTGTTTTGCATCAATAAGTAAGAACTACAGTAATAGTGCTTGAGTGTAAGACTGTAGAGTATTTAAAAATCTTTGTTTGTTTCAAATCTTTTAAAAATTTGTTTCCATCTTTTTCTTTTCCCCCTCAGTCAGAGATACTGTGTGTGTAACCCTGCACTGGTGCGACAGTTCCAGAATCCTGACACTATCTTCATCCTTGCTTTTGCCATCATCCTCCTCAACACAGACATGTACAGCCCGAGCGTCAAACCAGACAGGAAGATGAAGTTGGATGATTTTATTAAGAACCTGAGAGGTGACATTTTTGTCATATTTGCATATGCGTGTAGTACACACTTACAGACTCATACTGTTTTTAGTCCATAATGTGCTTGTGAATCATATCAGCTTATTTCAGCTATATTAAAATTACTAGATAAGGCAAAGTCCAAAAACAACCCAAGATTTGTAGTCAGTTTAAAAAATGCTTAACAATAAATGTTCATGGACAGTTCTAATGGTAAGTGTCCCATGTACTTCAGGAGTAGACAATGGACAGGATATCCCACGTGACCTATTGGTGGGGATCTACCAGCGCATTCAGAAGTGGGAACTGAGGACCAATGATGACCATGTCTCCCAGGTCCAGGCTGTGGAGAGAGTCATCGTGGGCAAGAAACCAGTGTGTATATATTTCATTCTTTTTTTTATGATTTATTGTGAATGCATTCCAGTTTCTGGTGGAGATGCACTGTCAAAGTTAATGTTGCTGAACTTGTTGTACTCTACTTGTTCTGCAGGTCCTGTCTCTTCCCCACCGCAGGCTGGTGTGCTGCTGCCAGCTTTATGAGGTGCCCGACCCCAACCGACCACAGCGCACTGGTGTTCACCAGAGAGAGGTGTTCCTCTTCAACGACCTGTTGGTGGTACGCTTCTCAAAAACAGCCAACTCATTAGTTTTCCACATATAAAGGCTAGACCTTATTTATATATTCATCATCTGATAGGTAACAAAGATCTTCCAGAAGAAGAAAACATCTGTGACATACAGTTTCCGGCAGTCATTCCCTCTGGTGGAGATGCAAGTTCACATGTTTCAAAACTCCTGTAAGATTTGCACATCTGCATTTTCTGTAGTTTTTCTGTGTTTCCATACAACGCTTAAAATTAAGCATAGCTGAGAATGTTTTTATTCTGCTTTCTTTCTTTCTTAGACTACCCTCATGGCGTCAGGCTAACATCAGCAATCCCAGGCGGTGAACGTAAGGTGCTAATTGTATTCAATGCACCAAGTCAGCAGGACCGCACACGCTTCGTCAGTGATCTGAGAGAGAGCATTGCTGAGGTTCAGGAAATGGAGAAATACAGGGTTGAATGTGAGTATAGCTCCCTCTGTTGGTTACTTGAGTGAAGTACATCTTCCACATGATCTCTGAACACTGTAAGGTGGATATATATGAGCCATAAAGTAAGATGTAGTAAATGATGAAGCTACTGTTATATGAAAACAGCTATTTAATACAACATCAAAAGTCTCCCAATGTGTTTATTCTGTCTGTCAAATTCAGCAGTGCTACATTAAGTACATATTTAGGATGGAATTTGCTTAGTTTTATACAGCCAGTGCCCAAACCGCCTCCCAGCCTCTGAATGCAGTGCCGGTCCCAAGCCCGGATAAAATGGGAGGATTGCGTCAGGAAGGGCATCCGGCGTAAAACCTGTGCCAAGTTGTTGTGCGGACTGGATATAACCAACAACAAAATATAGACTCGCATAAGGATCTCCATATACAAACCCTGACATTTTCTAATACAAAATAAATATTATGGGGGAAAAAAAATCCTTTTAACACAGTTTTGCTTTTTGCAAACCTTTCAAATAAATGTATATAAATTGACATTAAAGAGTCAGTTTTGGACAAAGATAGGTTTTCTTGACATTTGGCCTCTGTACACCAACACATTGAATTTGAAATGAAACACTCAAGATGGAAGTGAAGTCAAGACTTTCAGCTTTAATTTAAGGGGTTTGACAAAAGGGTGGCATTAACCATTCATCAATTACAACCTTTTTCATACACACATATCCATTTTGGGGGACTAACAAATGGAAAAAAATGGAACAAACTAACATAATTACAGACCTAAGGGATTGACATTAATACTTGGATAAAAATCATTCGTAGTCAATGACCTGCCTGAAGTCTGGAATCTATGGACATGAAGTGCTAAGTTTCCTCCCTCAGGATGCTTGGTCAGGTCTTTACTGCATCTGCCTTCAGTTGCTGCTTGTTTGTGGGTCTTTTTTACCTTCAGTCTTGTTTTCAGTAAGTGAAAAGCATCCTCTATTGGGTTGAGATCAGGTGACTGACTTGGCCAGTGAAGTACCTCCTATTTCTTTGCCTTGTGTACCTTTCACTGTATCCTTTGGGTCATTATCCATCTGCAGTATGAAGTGACATCCTATCACTTTGCAGCATTTGGCTGAATCTGAGCAGAGAGTATAGTTCTACACACTTCAGAATTCATCTGGCACTTGTATCAGCAGTCAGGTCATCAATAAACTCCAGTGACCTAGTTCTATTGGAAGCCATACACACTTATGCTATTACACTGCCTCAACCATGTTTAACAGATGATGTGATATGCTTTGGATTATCATTTGTTCCTATCATGCTTCTTTTTTCTTCCCATCATTCTTAATCTTATTCTAAGTTCATTTTGTCTTCATCAGTCCAAAGAATCTGACAAAGTTGTCCGGCAACGTCTACTGTGGCCTTTCTGTTTATAAGCGTTACCAGTCGTTTGATAAACCTACCTCCTCAGTAGTGTTCTTGACTTCCCTTCCCGGACTTCCCGGACATCCCTTTCAGACAGCTTCCTCTTGCATCCACAGTTACTCCTCTTTGATGTGGTTCGTCCTTCTTGGTGGTATGCTGACATTACCATGAATACCAAGGCTCTTGATACATCACAAAGACTTGCTGTCTTGGTCACAGATGCGCCAGCGAGACGCGCACCAACAATTTGTCCTCTTTTGAACTCTGATATGTCACCCATAATTTTTGTGTGCATTGCAATATTTTAAGCAAAAAACCTTCACGCTCTGCTCTTACTGGTGGAATGTGTAATCAATGAAGATTGGCCACCAGGCTAGCCATGAAACATCCAACACTAAATTGGCCAGTGTTTCAGTTTCATTGTCCAACCCCTATAGATATATATATACTGAATATATAATGTACAAAATGGATGTGTGTGAATAGTGTGAAAATCTATTTTTAAATTATTTATTACATTTATAATAGAGATCTATATGTCAATTAGCCTTTAACAGGAATTGGCTGTTTTTTAGCTTAAAGAAATTATATTAGATAACTAATATAAGGAACGGGCTACATTTAATTCATCATGTTCAATTCAGTTGTGAAGCTGTTAAATAAATCTGAGATATAAAACTTTCAAGTTAAGGCAAGGTTTAAGGTCTTAAAATTGTAACAAAACTATAAAGAAATGTGATATCAAATCAGGATATTTATAAAATTGTGATACTTCGCAAAAGGTCGAATTGGCACCTAGGTGTATAAAATCATTTAAAGTTTAAAAGTATAAAATGCTGATTTCAAAAACAGAATATTAATGCAATGTACCTGCGTGATAACATACCAAGTCAAAGGCCATACGTCACTAAGTCCAAAATTTAATTGAGGAATAGGAGAACATGGCAAAATTAAAATGTGTGAAGCTTATAGAGACAACAGAGAAATATAGTTGTTTCAAAAGGATCAAGTATTGATTCTCAATTGTGAATACTTAAGCAGCTTTTCCAGAATTCTGAGGTCATTCTGAAAGCACTATTATTATATGAAACATGAAAGGGAAATAAAAAAAAAATCAAAACTGTTGGTCTGTTTTTTTTTACACTCTTAGAGCAGCAGGTGGGGGGGGGGGTTGCTATAGAAACGCAACTAAACCATGTCCACCTTCACTTGTACACACACACTATGTGGGTACACTCACAGAACTGGTGCTCATATGAAAGGCTCTGTAGGAAATATGAATGAGTCATTTTCGCCCCTGCTTCGCAATTTTTCCAGGAAGTGTGTCTAGTTTTATTTTATTTCTGCAGAATGTCAATCCAAAAGGTGCAGAAAAAGATCCCATTATAATATATACATATTTCAGAATTAATATACAAAAATATATTCAAAAAGTGAAATAATCTGAAGAAGTATACTTTCTGAAGGCACTGTGCAGGCAAAGGTCACCTGTAGGGCACACCTGATTAAATATGACGTCCTTTTTTCCTGCAGCGGAGCTCGAGAAGCAAAAAGGCGTCATGCGGCCCAGCCTTCTTAGCAGCACTGTGGTGGGTGGAGGGGTGGGCGGAGTCAAGAATGAAGTAGTTAATGGCAGCATTGGAAGATCTAGTTTGGACGACAACTATTCACCCAGTGAAGGCTTGAAACGCACTGCTCTCAGCTCCTCGCTTAGGGACCTGTCTGATTCAGGTAGGTAGCACACAAATACACACATGGGCTCACGCTAATAATCGGAAGCATACTACTCTAATTAAATCATTGATATACTATGTATTACTACAGTAAGATGATATAAACACAAGTAAATACCATCCCAGTCACATTTACAACAGTACACACACACACTGGTTGTGATGGCCCTTGACATGTCCTAATTGGATGCAGGGAAACGCGGTCGAAGAAACAGCGTTGGTTCCCTTGACAGTACAATGGAAGTAAGTCTGAGTGGAGCAGAGGTCTGTATCTTTAGCTTTCGCCCAAAAAATCCATCACCAAAGTGACCACCTCACCCACCTCGCATGTCTTCCCCAAGAACCCCACCTTGAAAAAAAAAAAAAAAACATGCGGCTCAGCCTCGCACGGGTCTCTGTCCCCCAAACACCCAGAGTCATAAATTTGCATCTGTATTTCATGCCTGTGTGCATGCCGATATGTTCCCTGCTAGTGCATCAAAATGCTGATTTACTATACACTGGCTTGGAAGAAATTGAAAAGATGTCAGCCATTGAATCTGAGACTGAGTGAGCCGTTGCATATTGGATCTTGTTGTTGTCATTTTATTTGTGGTGGAGTTTGTTTTAGTATGTGGTCTGCCTGCATGAATAGGCATGTTGAGTAGATGGTGCTTCATCGGTTTTAACTCTGTGTGACCCAGCATCTGCATCACTTTATTGTATTAATGTCTGATACAGAAGTAAAGTTGTTCCATGACTCTAATCAACTCACCCATTTCCCCCTCCCCTGTCTTACAAAACTGTCATACTCTGTATCCTTTTGTCTTTTTCTTTCTCCCATATTTCTTCTATGCTTCCCAATACCACCTTGCTCTTGTATGTTTGCACTTGCACTTCTATCTGTGGTCTCTGTTACCTCACATCTCCCTCCTCCCCTCTGTGTCTCCTCCTCTTGCCGTCCTGCCATCTCCTCCTCTCCCCCCACTCTCTTTGTCTTAGGGTTCCATCATTAGCAGTCCACAGCCTCACCAGCGTTACCCAGTAGCCACTGTGCTATCGAGCTGCTATGGAACCGAAGAGTACCGGCCTCACCGCCCCATCCTGAGCCCCGGAGTGGGGGTGGGGGGTGGGCCGGGGCAGCAACACACCACGGCGCCCGCGCCTCCTGGCACTGTACCTCCAGCCTCCAGCAGCAGCAGCAGCAGCGAGAGAGGTGCAACCAGTGGGACAACGACCAGCGCCACATCGTTCCTGGGATCACTGTTTGGGACGAAACGGGCCAAAGCACCAGGCCCCATCATCCCGCCGGGGCCACCTTACCCCGCCCCTACGGTGCCAGCACTACCACCGCCTCTTTCCCCTTTGCCCCTGTGCCCTCAAGAGTCCATTGGCACGTCCAAGATCCAGTACTGCCACACTATGGGTGCAGGCATGGCTGGGCACCCGCCACCACCGTACTGCCACCCGCACCAACGTTGCCAACACGGTGGTCCACAGCGCCAGCATGCCACACTACAGCGAGTCACACTACCACGCCGACCAACCCACAACTCTTCACCCTATCTGCCACCGCTCTCCCAACATGTTTTTCAGGCTCGCTTCGGGAATTCGGGCAATGGGGGCTCGACGTGCGTCCCCCCTCTCCCCCTTTCTCCTCACTCCCCACTATCCCAACTCCCGTCGTTTACCCTTTGCCACGCACCGCTCACACACTCGGCCAGAGGGGGCGCCGTTGTGGCCAAAACGCCGTTAGCGCTGTCACACTCACAACCACACCCGCACCAACACGCACACTCCCACGGGCATACGCCCCACCCTGCCCATCCGCCACACTTCGTGTTCGCCAGCCCACCGCCACCCTTTCCAGCGCCCACTCCGCCACCCCTTCCAGCCTCCGCTCAGCCCGCCGCGGGCCAGCACGCGTCGCCGGCCGCCCCGTATCCGCCCCCGTATCCTCCGCTTTCCTCCATCCCACCTCCCCCCCTCCACTCCCCTTTACCCCCCCCTTCCACCCCCCTTACCCCTCTTACGCCTCTCTCCCCTCTCCCCCC
>JAOVVA010000036.1:4133486-4153237 GCA_028565275.1 Leiocassis micropogon | reverse complement strand
CCTCGCACCCCGCCCCGCCACCGCCACAGGTCACGGCACCATCGCCAGGTCAGACTGGCACGGCCGACCGGGCCAAATCCAAGCCTGCCAGCCGGATCAGCACGGTAGTATGAGCAGGGGTAAGGGAAAGGTGCGCTCCTGGGGCTCTCTACGAGGTCCCCTGGTGGTAGGAGGAGGAACAGCAGAGAGATTGGAAGACATGGGCGGAAGTCGGACCAGGACAGAGGGCAGCAAGAGGAAACGCAACCTACTGAGACTCTGCTACTTTCATTTGCGCTTCCCACAAGTATAAAGGGAGACAGGACACGGGAAATGTTGTTTCGTATATACACGATAAGCACATTTAAAAATGCACTTCATAGCAGGGTCTGTCATCATACAGTGGATCAAATCTCAGAAATTATAAAAAAGAAGCACAACTGACTTTAACTGAAAATGTGTAAGTTACTGACTCATTGACAAGCAATTAATTCCTTTGTTTTCCTCTCTTTCTTCAATTACACATCAAAATTTTAGCCATAGCACATAATAGAAATAAAATGCATCCAGGTATCAAACTCATGGGCATGCATAGACTTAATTGCACTCCAACCCTGACTAAGTATGCACAGGGAGTGAATAAACTGCCTATAGCCATAAGAGGATGCATTCTCAGAGTCAGTGCATGAAGAAACATGAAGAGCTTGTCTCGGTCTGTAGACCCTACAATGAACGTTCAGGTAGATCAGGTAGACCTACAATGAACGTGTCTCTATCATTTACTGGACATACAGTGTAAATCCATTCTCAGTGAAAGAATGTGTGAAATGTGTTTTAAGCTCTAGCTTAGCAGACACATAAATATACGCAATAATCAGTTATACTAACCATTGATTACTAGATGTTCAGCTTATAGTGAGTTTTGCTCTTCTCCTGTATAAATATTGACTCATAAGACATAAGGCATATTTAAACAGCATAAAGAAACATGACTAATGTACCATTTTTAATGTTGCAAGTCAGATTTAAAGCTTTGTTCATTTATTTATAGATCTGACCTTGAAAAATCGTAAACTGTTTGAGTTAGAGAGGTGATTGTTTTACCCCAGTGCTAACCCAGCAGGAACGTTTTTATTGTGTCTATGTTAAATTGTCAATGTATGGGCATTGGAACAGTGTTGGTATTAGGTTGTTTTTGAAAGTTAGACTTTCTTTGATGAATTGATATTGGACCAATGTACATGAATGGCCCTAACACATTCAATTAGACATTTATTATTGTCTCTCAACTAAAATACATCCTTCACGATAGTTTACAATATTTTTTTCTTCTTTCATAAATCGAACAGCTATCATCGGCAGTATGAGCATGTCAGGATGTACATATCGATACGTTTTATAAAATCAGATGTAATCCTTTTTGGACTTTGCAGATACATTGCAAAGTTATATAGGATACCGCAGAGTACAGTAGGTGCTGTGCAAGAGTGTGACATGCCTTAATCATGAGCAATATCGATCACTTTCATGTTTTTAGTAACCCTTTTGTTTCATTTCAACTTCTCTTTTTTTTGCCTCTTCCTGCTGCTATCACTAGCACCGTTTTGCTGTTTTTGAGAGTCATGACACACGTCATGGTAATACTTTTGGTAAAGTAACTCATGGTAAATAAAATTACGAATAAAATTTTGAAATAAATGCAAGCAATTTCTGTGCAAGAGGCATGAGATACACGATGGTGTCATGTGAGGGAGGCTGTAGTGTTCGTCAGTAAACATATAAACATAAAGGACCATGGATGCGTGTACAGTCAGACGTGCAGCAGAATAAATTGCCATAAAGTAAATGTTGATATTCTGTTCTTTTGACATTGTGTAATTCATTCAACGTTATCTCAACATCATTTTATCAAAGTATTTCGAACTGTTTCAAAAACAACGTTGGCCCGATACTGTTTTTTGGGTGAATGACATTGCAACTTAATTACAACTATATCACAATATCACGCACTATTAGGGTTCCTGCTGGCAGCATCTACATTACCATCTACTCTCATTAAATTTGCACCATCTTCTTTTTTTTTTTCTTTATGGAAAAGTATAAACATTCTTGTATGCCTGTTATTAAATAAGTATTCTAAAGGGCTTGAATTTTCACTTGATTATTGGAAGAGTTTAATTACTTTACATAATTATTGCACCTTTTACAGCCAAAAAGCTTGATTCCTTGCGTAAAAAAATATTTCAGTTGTCAATCATAATAAAAAATAATGATAAAAATCATACTAATAATATCAATGATGATGATGATGATACTTTGCTGATTGATCAGTTATCTAGGCAGTTTGCTAGAGGTGGCACTATCTTTTGCGAGTGCTTAAAATAAATGGTAAACTGCCAGGGACATTGTAGTTAGAGAAAGTTAAAAGAGTTACTATGAATACATGAAGTTCACTACGAAGAGATCTGGGACACTTAATTGTCTGTTTGATTTATTACTGTTAATAATGAAACTGAGAAATGGGCTAGCAAATGAAGCTAGTCAAAGTTTTGTAAAAAGATCTGAAACGGCACGTAATTTTTATCAGAGACTTTCAGTAAGCGCCTTGATTTACTGCCACAATCCCACGTATGTGAGTGGAAATAATGGCTGACTGAATGAATCCAGTTCAGGAACTTGTGAAAGGTAGTCACTGTCGCCTGTAAGAAGTGCACCAGGACGCACTGCTCTCACTGTTCCTCTTTCCTTTTGCTGGACTGAAACGCCTGTATGTTGTAATGCAATTTAAATGCATTCCACAAGGTTGTATTGATGCTTTCACCATTTTGCAGGTTGTTTTCCTTTATTTACTATGGATATTATTTGCTTTTGTTGATTATTATTAATATTGCCATTATTATTACAAGTATTTATGTCATCAAATGATACGTATATTATAAATATGACAAAGTAATATATAAATCCATGATGTATATAAATCGAACCATGGTTAACTTGAGAGAGTGCTGAAATGTGATTGGTGAATTTTATGGACAATAACACTTGCTTTTACAAGTGTTTTGCTGAATGTTGCAGACTTTGTTCTGGTATTTATTCATCTTTTTTTTTTTGAGCATTTGGTTCTTTTGAAGTTTGTGCAATCCAGAATTTGCATCTTTTTTTTTAAATGAAGGCTTTACTTCCTTTTTTCTTTTTAGTAAAAATATAAATAATTCAACATTGATTTCATTATCAAAGGTGAATTTAGTTCTTGATCATCAGTTTAGTCCACGGTGTACAGTATATGAGGCGCTACATCGCAGCAGGTCAAAAACACACCAGAAACATATGTTCATAAAGGTTTGGACAGATGGATCCAGTCAATTGAGCGACCATTTTTCTCCCACTGAATATCCCGTCCCCTTTGCATGACTGCTGTACTTACTGAATGAAGAGTGTTCTATAAACAGATTTGTACATAATATAGCCTATTATAATATGATATAATGTTGTTTATGGAACAAGACAAAACTATTATTCAGGTTTGATTGTGTAATGTGTGAATGTGACACCTGTGTGAAAGTTTATCATTCAGTGTAGTTAAATATTGCATATTTAATTTGTAAGCCTATACTAACGTAGGCCTGTATGTCACAACCAAGCTGAATGTTCTTTTAGAAATTTATGAAATATGAAGTCATCAAATTTGTGTACAGAACGTGTGCAACACAATACAGAAAGATGTGAATATTTATTGCTTCTAAACTGTTATAAAGTGTCCTTGCAGTGGATGAAACCTGGTGTGACTTGTTTCTTTTGTGTATATTTGGACAAGTGCGTTTTATAACTGCATCATTTCTTATTGGTAAATAAAATGCAACACATAAAATACATTATAGGATATGTAAAAAAAAATTATATGTCAATATAAATGTTTTGCTGTTGCACATCAATCATTTTCTATGGCATGCCATATCAATGCAGTATAAGGAAAATGTGGCCACAAATACAGCAACATTTTAAGACAGACACATGAGAGTTGTAGCTGTTATGTGGTTTTACTGTTATGTATTTTCACCTAAACGTTCCAGACAACATACAGCATGAATACCCTAATGCTAAATAACCGCCATTTTTGATGCTACGGCTATATCAGCTGGTAATTAATTACATTACCAGTCACAAGTTTGGACACAAGTTTGAATCAATTTTCTATACTCTAGCTGTTCTGGATTAATCTCTCATGAAGACCATCACTGGAAAGCTAGACCAAAACGTACCTCTGCTGCAGAGGAGAAGTTCATTTAGAGTTACCAGCCTCAGAAATCACCAATTGACAAACAGCACCTCAGATTAGAGCTGTTATGAAGGCTTTACAGAGCATAAAGTAGCAGACGCATCTGAATATCAACTATTCAAAGAAGATTATTGCACATTTTGGATGCATTCAGCATTGTTTTAAAGTACAGAAAGAAAGAAAAACCAGACCATGAAATGAGAAGTCCAGGCTCCAGACTGGTAGTGTTCATTTATAACACAGAAAAAAAAAATGTACAGTCTGGTCTTTAAATGTTTGGACAGTGACATAGTTTTCATAATTTTCCTTCTGTATGTCACCACAATGGATTTGAAATTAAACAATTAGGATGTATTCGAAAGTGATTTTTAGATTTAATTCAAAAGATTTAACAAAAATATTACATTTACTGTTTAACAATTACAGGTAGTCCTCCACTTAGGAACATTCGAGTTAAATATGAACCGCAGATATGTAAGGACCGCGGTTCTACTTCGGTTTAATTTAGGAAGGAGCTCATTGTACAGAAAATACACATTGCAGTGCACCAGATACCAATATTTACAATTATATACAATATTTTCAGCGTGTAAGTAAATGTCTAAAGTCAGGTATATTGTATATGCATGGGGGTACGGGAGAAATGGGTAGGCCTCACTGGGTTTAAATGAATCAGACAGAAAATGATAGAAAATGGCTGTCCTGTAAAGCTGTCCTGATGGGTAATAACCCTAATTTCAGAAAATTCTGAATAAAAAAAGAATTTACAATCCAATACAGTGGAAAACATCTCTGAGACAAAATGGCGCCCCGAAATCTCTTTGCGATTTAAAGGCACAGAGACAACAGAGTTAAGTGAGATTCATTTCCTTAGCCGCAGTTAGGCCGCAGTTGGCTGCATAATGTGTGTGTGTGTGTGTGTGTGTGTGTGTGTGTAGTAGTGTTGGGAAAGGTGACAAAGATTTAGTCAAGTGGATTAGTATGCTTTACATTGTATACTCATATCAAAGGCGTATAAGACTCACTTTGTCCGACTTAAGAACAAATTGGACTTACGAGCATGCTCCCGGAACAGAACTCGTTCGTAAATCGGGGACAACCTGTACAGTTATTTTGTACACACTCCCTCCATATCTTAAAGCTGAAAGTCACATCCCGATGGTTCATTGCAAATCCATCAGGGAGACAAATTATGAAAACTGTGTGAAAACTGTCACTGTTCAAATACTTATGGACTTGACTGTAGAATTGAAACTAAGATTACATACATGTTTAAGAGTCAGAGTTGGATGGGAAGCATGTTTATATACAAACTACAGTTAACAGCCAACGAGTTGACATTAAGTTACATATAGGTAACTTAACTGCTAATTTGCTAACTTCATGAAAGCCACATTGTCCATATTCTGAAAAAATGCTTGTGTCTGTGCTTAGTAACATAGCAAAGTAATCAGCTAAGTTGAGGTCACCCAGACAATAAATCATTTCAGTGGATACCATTCCCGATGTCTGCTGTTGCTCACCGCATGACATAATCGAGGGGAAACCGGAAAAGTTTTGAGGACAGGATGCATCCTTGGTGGACACTGGTGACGATTTCAAAGAAATCAGTGTGGTCTGACTCAGTCTTGATGCACCAGCTTGAGCACAGACCAGCGCTTGCCGGTGGTTTGACGCATTGTTCTATGATGTTCCAGAGGGCGAAGATTTGTTTGCTGCATGATCTTCCACCGTGAAATTCAGCTTCTTTCTCTCTCAGGCATTGGTTGAGGGATTTTTGCAGTCACCGTAGGACCGTGCAGAAGGTCTTCCTTAGCACTTAGAGGAAGGTGATGCCACACCAGTTGGTGCATTCAGAGATGTTGCCTTTCTTTGGGATCTAGACTATTGTGCCTTTTCATCTGTCTTCTGGGACTTCTCCTTGTCGCCGGCACTTGTTGAAGAGCTTTGTTAGTTATTTGGCTATAGTCTCACCGCTACATTTCAAGATCTCACGGGTATCTCATTTAGTTCGCCTTGTTGCTCTTAAGGTTCTTTGCAACTTTCACTTCTTCTAATGTGATTTCATCAGTTTTCACTCGAAGCTCTTCCTGGTCTTCAAATGTGCCGAAATTGTACAGTAGGTGGTAGTCAGGATTGGTTGGTTTAGAGTCTCCCAGAAGTCTTCAATCCATTTCTTGTTCTGCTCATCTTAGGTGATCAGGACTTTTCCATTCTTGTCCCTAAATGGGATATTGAAGTTGTTACTGTATGTTGGCCAGTCAGTTTCTTGATGATACAATAAAGGGTCTTACTGTCATTCCGGTCAGCTGCTTCTTGCACTACTTTACATTTTTGCTCTAGGGAATTCTTTTTGTCCTTCTGCCAGCTCTGGCAGACAAGCCAGTCCAGCACCGCATGTCACCAACTCGCTGATTGTTTTATATTGGCATCCTTGGCCTGGTCCCGTTACTGCTTGATGACCTTCCGCTTGGCGAGTGACTTCCACAACCAATCTTGTATCCAGCGCTATTTTTTGGTCCCTCTGCGCCTTCCAATGGTGTCCTGTGCCCATTCCCAAATTGTGTCCTTGATGGTGGTCCAGCAATTCTCTACATTATCCATTATCCGTGGTCCAGCAATTTTCTACATTATTCATCAATTCAACCAAGTAGAGGCGGTTTTGGAGCTCCAGGGTAAAGGCGGCTATGGTCGTGGGTCCTCAAGCTTCTCAATTGTGTATGGGTGCTTTGGTTAAGGCTACCTTTGGTTGCATAGCTTGAGTTTCAGAGCCGCCCTGACCAGATGGTCAGAACCCGTGCGCGTTCCCCGATATATCATAGGGCTCATCTCCATTTTTTGCTGACGCAGATGTCTATCTCATTAGGGGTGTATCCATCTGGTGCCTGCTGGCGTGCAAAGTAAGTGTTCCCAATGCATGGGCCATTGTGCTCACAGAAAGATAAAAGCCGTTCGCCATCACAGATGTCACTCAGATGACGCCTGAGCCCCAATAACTCGCTCAAATCCTCACCTGTCGACTCTAAGTTGGCTGTTAAAATTAGGATCTTCAAGTCGTGGTTTGGGGTGTCATCAAGGACGTCTTGCAGTTGCCCATAGAAACCATCCTTTGCCGCCTCGTTCGTGCTGCCCATTGGTGCATAAGCTTGGATGACCGTCGTCTCTGTGTGCCCATTGGTAAAGCGGGCCATGATTATTTAATTACAGACGCGCCTCTAGTCAACAATAGCAGCCGCTGCTCTTTTTCCAAGGATCAAGCCAAATTTATGTCTCTTCTTGTGACTAAAAAATAGGATGGCTTTGCTGTCACTGTTGTTTCAACTGGTTCCAGGCCATCCTACGTCCTTCACTCCAAGGATGTCCAGCCAGTTGTTGTCAAATTCCTGCTGTAGCTGGGTGTCTGGTCCGTATGTTCCATGTTTCAATTTTAGTGATGTTTCTTGCTGAGAGAATATCACATCCGACTTTGAGCACCTGACCGCATTACCATCACATGACTCTGATAATCCACCATGATCAAAATTTCCTGAATATTTTCTTACTGTTTATGTAGAAATTTAGATTTTGTGGGGCTTGGTTGCTGGACCGACGCCCAACCCTCCTCCTGGTCATTTAGTACATTCAGGTCATCATCTGACTTCATTTTTTCCCCCCACATAACGTTGCTGAGCCTAGACCTGACCAACTGAAGCAACCCCAGATCATAACACTGCTTTGAGACGCTTGTACAGTCAACACTATACATGATGGGCTCTTTCCCTTCTTACCCTGATGCACCCATCACTCTGGAATAGGGTCGGTTTTCATCACATTGTGTGTGTATGGAAATCCTACAGACCCCCCAACCACCCACCCCCCGTGACTCTGTACAGAAGATTAAAGAATGAATGAATGTGCAGTGAAATATGTGAAATGTGTAGACAAAGCATTTTAACATTTTTATAACAAATTAAAGACAAGGCATTTAATAAATGTTTATTTACGCATCTATTTAGGTCATGCACTCTCAGTGCTCTCTTGTTTATTTTTCTACCATTGCAGTAATGTGAAGCTCTGCTGCACTTTTTCCTCACAACAACTTCGTACCACAATTATGTATGCAAATAAAATGAAATACGAATAAAAATAGAAGAGAAGAAGGTTATGTGCACCTGCCTGTTAGTGCGGATGACATGCGGGCTGGCTATAAAAAAAAAAAAAAAACATGTTGCATCCAACCAATCAAACAGTTAATAAGTTTTGCATCATTGTTTTTTTTATTTTATTATTATTTCAAAAATCATCATAATTATTTATCATTTAATTATACAAAATTGTAGTTTAGAGTGACACTAATAATAAAAAATTATTAATACAATACAATAAGAAAGTGTCACGATGGCGTAGTGGTTAGAACTATGGCCCAGTGCTTGGTGGGTTTCCTCCGGGTACTCCGATTTCCTCCCACAATCCAAATACATGTAGGTTAGGTTTATTGGCATTTCCAAATTGTTTGTAGTGTGTGTGTGTGTGTGTGTGTGCCATGCAGTGGATTAGCACCCTGTCCAGGGTATATCCCGCATCGTGTCCTAAGTATCCTGGGATAGGCTCCAGGCCCCCTGCGACCCTTGTACACAGGATAAGTGGTATAGAAGATAAATGAATGAATAGCAAATATTGTGCTGGACTTGTAATAGCACAAAAATTTAAGTCTCGCCTTCAAGCTCTACATTTCTAGTTAATCATAGACAAGAATGAATGACTTGCTAACAGTTTTGCAATCTTTTTTTGTTTTAATTATTTTGTAATTTACTTCATAAAGTACTGAACAAAAACAAAATAAAAGCTCAATTAAGGGACACTGGGGAAAAAGTGAAGAAATACACATAACAGGGAAAAAAATTACACAGCAGGCAAAAAAAAATTGTCTTCTCCGTCTTCTTTGTTTGTTTAATGGCGGTTGGAATCCAGAATGTTGCATTACTACAAACTTTGGGTCTCAATCCCCATCATCTTCCCAGCCTCTTTAAAGCTGATTTTCCAGTCCATCCTTTCTTCCCTGATCTTGTACTGTGTCTTGAACTCTTTATCTCCTTTATCTGGCACTTCCACACACTCTTTCTTCTTGACATGTTTCCCCTCAGAACATTTCTGCATCTTTAGTTGGAGTTCACCACCACCTATAGATCTCACTCTCATCAGCTTCCCTGACCTTTAAATTGTCAGGATGGGGGGGAATAGAATTGGATCAATGTAAGAGGAGTATTTTTTTTATTATTATTTGCCTACTGTGTACATTTTTTCTGCTGTTATGTCTCTGTTTTCCTCCCATGTCCCTTAATGAGTAGTAATAGTACTAAAAGTTCCAACAGTTCATTATACTATCATTCTGTCTGTGCATTATCTGATCAGATCAGTGTTTACAATGCCTATTAAAAGCAGAGGTCAAACATACCTGGCAAACCAACGATGATTGTGCCCAAGTACTTGTGTCATTGCCACTTGGGCGCACCACAAAACCTCTGTGGTTTTTAAGCGTGTGAAGACCTCCAAAAAGGCCCGGATGCTAGAAAAAAGGCATCACACTATGATGTGATGTCACTCAGGAAGTTCTGTGTCACTTTTCTGCATAAGTTTAAGGCAACTTTTATTGTCTTTGCATTATCTGTGCAGATCAGCACTTTCAATTCCTACTGAAAGCAAAGCTCAATTAATTTTCAACATATATAGTTCACTCACAGTGTATAAGTTTACCCTTGGTTTTGCTATCTATCCATCTATCATATATTTCTTTATTTATAGATAAGATAGCTAGGGCGGCACGGTGGTGTAGTGGTTAGCACTGCCGCCGTGCACCTCCAGGATCCGGGTGCGATTTCCGGCCAGGTTTGATTCCTGTCTCTGTGTGCATGGAGTTTGCATGTTCTCCCTGTGCTTTTCCTCCGGGTACTCCAGTTTCCTTTCAAAAACCTGCAGATTAGGGTAATTGGCCGTTCCTAAATTGCCCATAGTGTGTGAATGAGTGTTTGTTCGTCCTGCGATAAGCTCCAGGCCTGAATACAGGATAAATACAGAATGAGTGAGTGAGATAGATATGAAGCATTAACCACAATAGTAATGTACTGAGTTATACATTATGGCATACTAAATAAGATGCAATATTAAAGTAAAAATTTGCAGTACTCACCTCTACAGTAAATTGCTTTAAAATGTACAGTAATTTAAAAAAAAAAAATCCATATTGTTGCAATTGCGGTGGTGGCACTGTGGCCTTGCACCTCCAGGTTCGAGTGTTCAATTCCCACCACGGGTCTGTGTGTGTAAAGTTTGTATGTTAGGTGATTTTCCTCCAACCACTCCGGTTTCCAAAGACATTAACTTAATTGTTATAATTACTACAGCATTAAGTTAATATAAATTAAAAAGTAAATTAAAGAATTAATCTAACTTTTCTAACGTCTTCCTAATGTGTGCATAATGTTTAGAACATTTATTTAATTATTTGGTTTCTGTGAGAGAAAAAAAGAAAAATTAATCAATTAATATCTCCAATAAATAAATGCCACAAGTTATGCCTAATCCGAATAATATTTGAATATGAAAAGCAAAATTATACTAATAAAAGAAACAATGTGCCATTGGGGTTTTTTAGTTTTTATTTTAAAACTCGTATGCCTTTTTTTTTTTTTGAGAAACCGGCGTACTGTCAAACTAACACGTCCGTGATGGCGTCTCAGCACGTGCACGGTTTTTCTTTTCTTTTTTTTCTTTTTTTTGCAGCGGGCATGCGCAAAGTATTAACAGGCCCCTATTGGTCAACTGAACTTCCGTGTTGTACGTGTAACCACGCCCCCACGCTAATCCACAGGACACACGGAGCTGGATCACAGTACCACAGTGTGCATCGCGTATGTACGTTTAAACAGCTGTAAGTGATTATTAATTTAAAACATGCCTGCTAAAAAATTTCTTTAAATTCCGCAGCTGAAATAGTGCTTATGATAAGTAATTTAGCGCACCTGTTATTTTATGAAACTTTGACGAAATAAACACGTTTGTTTTTTAATTAAACTGTTTCTAAGATGCTGTTTAGATTGTTAACTGGATAGTTAAATGTTACACAAGATTTTAAAAATGCTTTATGGAAGAAAATTTGGCTTGTACTGTACTTGTGTGGCAGGATCAATCTGAAGCTATTTCTTACAGTATTATTATTATTATGATGCAAACCATTGTGGCGGCAGTTTGCATGTTCTCCCCGTGCTTGGTGGGTTTCCTCCGGGTAATCTGGTTTCCTCCCACAGTCCAAAGACTTGTAGGTTAGGCTGATTGACGTTCCCAAATTGCCCGTAGTGTGTGTGTATGTGTGTGTGTGTGTGTGCGCGCGCCCTGTGATGGATTGGCACCCTGTCCAGGGTGTACCCTGCCTCATGCCCTAAGACTCCTGGGATAGTCTCCAGGTTCCCGCGACCCTGAATACAGGATAAAACGGTATAGACGATGAGTGAGTGGTGTGAACAGTCCATTGTGTTCAGTTACAATTGAATTTAGAAAATTGTTCATTTTTGGACTGGTACTTTTAAAAATGCTGTTTAGAGGTATAACTGGACGTCCCATGTTGCATGATATCCCTATAAGGTGGAATTTGGGTCATAAATATCTCTTGAAATCTATTTCTTCTTCCACAACTAGAACTTCTTCAATAGTATTAACATTTTAATTTTATGAATTAAAAAAAGTAGAGCTTAATGCATTTTTATTATTATTTACATGCTACCTTTACCTACAAGTGGAGTGTCTGGTCAACTTGCTGCCGCTCCTTCAATGTTTTGGCAGATATATTATTACATCACAGTATGAAATAAAAGGTTATGATGATGCTATCTGCTGTCACATTGGATGCCTACACTGCCTGCATGACACGGCGAGGGATGCCCGGTACACCTGCACAGGTGTTCCTGGTATGTTCCTCAAATGTAATGGGATGTATCACAGTATGAAATAAAAGTTGATAGTGCTGCCTACTGTTACATGTCATAGTATGCCATAAGTGTTGATGATGACGCTGCATACTGTTACGTTGCCTACCTGTGCAAACAACGCCCAGACAAACACGGCAAAACAAAAGAATTTCAGTTATATATTAGATTTATTTAATGGAAAAAACATCAAGATCAAAACTACTTTGATGTATAATTATAGTGACAAGGCATTACCTTGAAGTTTTTAATATATTTTGTTGGAACGCCTGTGACACCCTCGCAGGATGACATCAGCGTTGATTATGACGTTGTCTACTGTTACATTACCTACATGTGCAAACACTGTCTGCCCCACAAACAAACAGAATGTCTTTAGATGAAAAGTACATGGTCCCACTTTGACAAGGCATTACCTTGAACTTGGCCTTAAAAAATTAAATATTGAACATTAAAGTAATAAAATCTATTTCATGAGTGAAAGTACTATATTTTCTGAACATATATAGGTATTGTGTCTGTTACGTTAATTTGAATGGTTTTGTGACAGCACTTTCTACCATTTTTAAATAACCATGTCATTACAGTAAGTATGCCACATGATAACTATATTCCACATGATAATTGCCGCATACTACTCAAAAAGAACCGTGTGTAGTGTATTACCATGAATAATGCTATCTTGTGTACTTGTGGATGTGTGTGTGCGTGTGTGTAGTACTGAAGGGTGCCAGCGCTGGTCGTCTGCGCAAACGCTCCTTGCCGGAACTCCTTCCCGAAGGCGACCGTGTGAAATCCTTGTTAGTATTCCTCCGCGTCACCTCCGTAGGTCTACCTGCGATGTTTGATCAACTCCAGCCGACGTCTTAATCGATATCGTGAACGTCTCAAGTGCGTTTTCAATCCTACATCTTTGTGTATTTTTATATTAACGCAAAAACAGTCAGTTCCGGTTAACTGGTCCGGTTTTAAAGGGGTAAGTTCAAGAACTATGTTATGTGGAAGGAAAGCAGTCGAAGCCCGGAGTGTGGATGTTGAGGGTTGTGCTTAGTCCGTGATGAAAACCAAAATGGCGTTTAGCTTGGACAGGACGAGCGGGGGATAGTTCAAGAAAAACTGGTGACTAGTAAGACGCCTTGGTGCCTGTTTACTTTTTCAGGTCAAATCATAACAAAGTGCCAACATTTGGTGACACTTCCGGTTTCTTTGCGACAAACGGATAATAAGTGTTGACCGAGAATTCGGCGCTGAGAGTCGCGGAGTGTCGGAGCGCTGGGATGGGCTGAGAGACAGCGCAGGCCGCAGAGGTGCAGCCACCCAGAGAGACTGACCCACTGGCGAACAATAGAGCCTGTGATCAGACACGCACACGCACACACACTCACAGACACAGGACTTTCTCCTCTATAAGCCTTGGCTTAATATTCACCAGAAGCTGAAGCAGAGCGTGTTTGAAGAGCACGCATACACCAAGTGGCGGAATGTAAGATCATGTGGCCAACTAATGTTTCAGCAATCTAACCTTAAGTTTACTCGTTAGCTCTAGCTTCGTGATCTGCTCTTAACAATGGCCTGCACATCATCTCCTGTTTGACAACACGCTGTTAGTTTTCTCATTTGATATCTGTACGAAGTCTTCTCTTGAGAGGTTTGCTAAACATTTGCTGAATTAATAGTTTGCCTAACTATGCTAGGTTTAATTTTTAAAAACACTCTTTTTCCAGACAAGTATGTACATTTATCAATATGTACACTTTCCCTGATAACAATGACATCTATAATAATTTACCACGACCTCATAAACTTTATTGAGTTTCAGTTGTGACAATGGTTTAATTTATTTGTGTCTCATTGAGCTCTGATCCAGGCTGCTTGAAGCCATGGTGTTATCTAACAAGCTAATGTTTTGATAACTAGCTAGAGTGGCTAATGACTCTCTATCAAAATTAAGGCGAGTTAAACCTAATTAGTAACAGCTAACTAGTTTAGTTGAATACTTTCTGCTCTTACGGGTGTTAAAGAACATGGTTTGACTTTTGTTGTTGTCACAAGTTGATGACAATATGATTAGTCTAAATATCCGCTGTGTGCCGAGCTAACGCGAGCTAAGCTAGCATCACTTTAGCATCTGATCTTTTGTCATAAACTCGTTATTTGACGTTAGTGTTGTTTAGTGTCATTTACTGTCTTGTTATTTCAGTATAGTACACAATGATTTACCTTAATATGCTTTATTCAACGTGCTAAATTCGTATTTTAACTAACGTTAAATATCGTGTCTTTTTAGCATAGCATCTTTAAGTTAGTTTGACATCATCTCAGTTTTGATGCTCCCATTATTTAGCCTTTTATCTTATGTTTGATAGTGTTATTTCTCATTTGTTTTATTTCAATTTTAAGGTAGTATCTTATTTTGATTCAGTTTCTCATTATTTAGCTTATATACTATACTATCTCACTATTTTGATGTTGGGTTAGTATTTTATTTTGATTTACTATCTCATTATTTAGCTTAATATCTTATTTTTTATAGTGTTATTTCTAATTAGTTTTATTTTATCGCTCCAACAGTTAAGTCTGTATCTTTTTTATGTATTTTTTTTTACCATCTCATTATTTACTTTACTGTTTAATTATTTTTGATGATATTTCTAATTTGTTTTATTTCACTGTTCAAACAGTTAAGATAAAATTAGTATTTTATTTGCTTCAGTATCCCAATAGTATTAGTAATTCAATGTTGTAACTTACATTATTATTAAACGTATCTCAATTTTAACATCTTGTAATTTTAACTTTACATTGTTATTTCAACATAGTATATTAATAACTACCATGCGTAAAAGCCCGGCTTCGATTTTCGGCCCGTGTCCAAACCCCAGCCACTGGATGCATTGCCGGTCCCAAGTCCAGATAAAATGGGAGGGTTGCGTCAGGAAGGGCGTCTGCTGTAAAACCTGTTCCATGTTGTTGTGCAGATCGAATGGTCTGCTGTGGCGACCCCTCAACGGGAACAGCCGAAAGACCAACGACATATTGCAAACCACTTGAACGCTGTATCTCGTTAGTTACTCAATTTTATCTCATCGTTTCGACATATTCTCATCCTTTTAACCATGTATACTTCTAGTTGAACTTTATACTTCAAATAATTTTATTTAACAAGAATACAATTTTAAATTCAGTTTAATATCCTAGATTGGGTGGACTCTTGCCACACCTATGAATAAGGCAAACGTTCATTTATTGAATGTTTATAGTAATCATATTACTCGTTCTGTATGCTGATTTTGAGATGAGAGCGAAGCCAGGCGCGTTCGGTTGAATGTTGATGCACGCATACCACTTAAATGTATCCGGGTCAAGGTTCTGACCCCTTATACCGTCTATTTATTTGTGATTGTCTATATATTGTTATTTTTTATTATATTTATCTTTATTATACATGTATATCAAATTAAAATCCTCTGTTGGCAGTGGCCGGTGTTTGCGTGCGCAGGAAGTTCCTTCACTGGCGTGTCACAGGCTTTCCTTACTGAATGTAACAGTAGGCAGCGTCATCAACTTATGTCATACTTAAAGCGTGTTACAGGCGTTCCTCTCAGAATGTAACAGTAGGCAGCTCATTCGACAGGCAGAAGTAAACATTGGAGCAGTGTGAGGAGCGGGTAACAATACCATTTGCAGGTAATGGTAGCATGCAGGCGTCAAGATCTGCGCACAGGCGGTGCTGCGGGTACTCTCTAGTTAAGCATAAAACAATAAATTAGTCTTATTGATTCCATAACAATGGCTAAATGTTAAGTTTATATAGTGGCATTCTATGAGGATGAACGTTTATTCAAAACACATGGATCTAAGTATCATTGATAATTTTAAAATTACAGGTGATGCATTTATTCCAGAAAGTATTAGAACAGTCCTGTGAGATACCAAGTAAATCTCAATGAATTAGATCTTAGATTTTTGTTTGCATTTTTATTAGATTAAACAAACACAGGAAATCTGAATGATGTAATGTCCTGCTGACAAGATGACCTGTTCTGTTATTGTGTATGAAACACGGAGCTAGATTAGATAGTTTTCAGGCACTGTCTCGCTATAAGTCCAAAATCAGTGTTATACACATGTTTTTGTCAATGTCTTCTTGTTCCCTGTTGTTTTAAGTTTATATAAGAGGAACTGGTGAACAATTTATGTATTCAGTCCCTCTTTAGTGTGCTTGAAGCTCAAGCTGACCTGTTTTGCTAATACAACACGGAAGTCTTCACATTTTGGTGAGGCATGAGAAAAAGACAAGAGTTACTATGGGTTAACAATTATAATGTAGCTTTAAGAGAAAATGGGCCAATCAAACATACTTAACGCAACGTAAGGACATGCTGCCTTAGTGGCAAATTTGTATTATAAACTTAATATGATAAACCATTCTCTTTGAATTGTTTTAATATAATACGCAGCCTAAATTTGTTCTCACCGCTCTCCATATGTTCATAAACACTATTGTTTAGGAATGACACACCAAAGTTGTACACAATAGACTTTTTGTTTTGTCGTAAATGTTAAAAAGCAGCGTGCATTCATTGACTTAAACAATTCTCATAATAAGACTAGATCAACACTAGCACAAAAAACTTTCCATCATTGGAGTAGAATTGGATAATTTTTATTGAATTATTTTCAATAAAATAGTTTTTTCTCAGAAATACATAAATATACTCTCATAAATTTTACACCTTGTTTTACACAGGGTCAGCGTAAATAATTTCCTGCTGTTTGTATCAAATTAATATTACGTGAGAGAACGTTGTTATTTCACAAATTTCTTTTTTTAAAACTAAAGGTTTAGACACTTGTTTATTCTTGGCAGTAGTGTATACCACGTATCATACAGTCTGTGTGAATAACACATAATCAATCAGTGTGTAAAGCCTTCATGATGGTCGTTGTGGATTGATATTGATGTTCATAAGTGCTTTATGTTTTTCTGCTAGTCAGACCTTTTCTGAAATTGCTTTTAGGGCCATGGAGGCTGGGGATGAGTTTATTCCACCTCCAGAGTGTCCCGTGTTTGAGCCGTCATGGGAGGAGTTCGCAGATCCGCTCGGATACATCGCAAAGATCCGTCCAATCGCAGAGAAGTCTGGAATATGCAAGATTCGCCCCCCACCGGTAAGCGTCTGGGTAAACTTCATACTGACTGGAATGAACAACACAACTAGGGACATTTTTAGTGCGGTTTCATTTCTTCTTTCAGGTTAGGATTATGGCATCTCTGCTTATTTTTAAAGCTGCTACTGCTTTTATTTAGAATGCAAATAAGATTTATTCAAGCTTGACATAAACACACAGATTTCAAAATATATGAGCAGTTCTTTAGCTGTCCGGTGTGGTGTGGTCCATCCCTTGTTAAGTATTGCCTTCATGTTTGTGGTATCTGCAAGTTTATTAAAATGTGTCTTTGTTTACAGGATTGGCAGCCACCATTTGCTGTGGAGGTGGACAATTTCCATTTTACACCCCGTATCCAGAGACTAAATGAACTAGAGGTTTGTGTGGCCAAACATTTGAGGACCTTTTTTTTTTTTTTTTTTTACTCTTCCTGCCTGTGGGATGGGGGAGTTGCAGTTTCCCTTTACTGGAACCAAGAGGCTACCCGTTCTACCATGATAATGCTCCTGTGCACAAACTGTGAAGAAATGGTTTACCAAGAATGGAGTGGAAGAATTTGAATGCGTTTACCTCAACACCCCATTGAACACCTTTCAGATGAACTAGAACTGGTGTCCATGAATTTTTGGTGCACATAGTGTAATTAGATTTCTCTAATGCTCTCTAGCAGTTATTGTTCTGCACTATGACATCAGCCCTATTATTACATCATGGTGTGCCAAGGGTCCTCTTGTTCTAAGAATTTTTGTCAAGCATCCAGGGCTATTTGAAGGTCTTAACATACTCAAAAAGTCATGAAAATCCACACAGGTTGGAATCCGCTGCCATTAGGATGCCTAAGCGGCTGGACCCAGGGCCTTCGCATGTGCTTTTTGCTGTTTAGCTCATACACACTTGCATATACGCATGTGGAACTCGGTACACACTTAGAACTCATTGAGCTGAACAACTTTCACAGTGCATGTCATGTGCTATACTCAACAGGAAGTCAGTTATTTTGGGTTGTTTGCAAAACGCACCCAATAGATTTTAAAATACTCCTCCTTGGGGCTTTATATGATCGGCAACAAACAGGCAGGGCCAGTGTGATCTCAAGACATTCAGAATAATGGGAAGGGATTTTTGATATCTCAAACGGTTCAGCTGTTATGCCGAAAAGTGGCTAATAACTTTCTGCGTGACGTCACATGGAGTGACATCATGGTGTGATACCCCCCCGGCAGAGCTTTTTGGAGATCTTAACATAAAATTCCCCCTATTCTAAAAAAAGGTTATAACAGTATTGGTATGTTCCCTTTAAATGCCTGTGCTCACTGTCTTTCTGGTGCCCCAAATGCGATGGTGGCACAGGTTCTTTGGACCAATCATTGTTGGTTGCGCGCGCACACATAATTTCTGTGTTGTCCGTTGCAGGTTCAAGAGCATGTAGTACGCATAATGTTAACTTTTTTTTTTTTTCTTCGTTTTGTCATCAGGCTGAGACCAGAGTGAAGCTGAATTATCTGGACCGAATAGCCAAATTCTGGGAAATCCAGGGATCTTCTCTCAAAATCCCCAACATAGAGCGACACATTCTTGATCTGTTCGGCTTGTCCAAGGTATGGTCAGGACTAGACAACAGAAAATATTACCACAAATCTACCACTTTCCATTGTGACTCGTTATTGACACTATTCAGTGTTTTAAACCAAATACTGCATATATTACACTTCCTCTCTAATAAGAAATATGCGGTGGTGTGAATTTCATCTGGAATTTCTGATGCTTGTGAATAATTCAAACAACCTGTCTAACAACAATTGAGGAAACTGATCTCTAAATGGGCTTTGACCTTAACACATCATATCATTCAACTGTCATTCATTTTGCAGATTGTCACAGAAGAAGGGGGCTTTGAGACGGTCAGTAAGGAGAGGCGATGGGCACGCGTAGCCCAGAAGCTCGGCTACCCGCCGGGCAAAAATATCGGCTCCCTCCTGAGGTCGCACTACGAAAGGATCATCTATCCTTTTGAGATGTTCCAGTCTGGTGCTAGCTTGCTGGTACACATTCTGCTTGTATTTTCACCCCTTATTTTTACCCCTTTATCATCTATATATACAAACCTACAGGAACTCAATCATTGAGGTGCTGGAGAATGTTACGCAAGATATGCTACAGCGTGTTTGGCAGGAGCTGGACTACCGACTTGACCTGTGTTTTGTTACAGGCGGTGCACATATTAAACATTTGTAAAACTTTGTGAAATCAGTTTGTAAAATCTATATTGTGAATGTTAGAATTTCACAATAGTTACTCAGTCATATTTGAAATTATGTCAAACTTTTTGGGACACCTTGTATAATCTAACCGTAAAGTTGGTGTGT
>JAOVVA010000036.1:4104808-4124170 GCA_028565275.1 Leiocassis micropogon | reverse complement strand
GCTATAACATAATGAATTTTATGATGAAGGCCTAATATGAGCTTCCCCTGTTTCAAAAGCTAGCAGCCGCCACTGGAATCAAACCTGGCCCCTGTTGGTGCTAGGCGACAGTGCTAAACACTATGCCACCCTAGTCATTCACATTTTGACATAATACATAAATAAATGAATACCAGTCAAAAGTTTGGACGCAAATTGGATTTTGTACAATACTGGATTTTTTTGGAAATGGAATTTGTTCTGAAACAGTTCTTGTAATAAAAGTACTGTCAAGTGCCAATTTTCAAAACCCATCAAGCACCATGATGAAACTGGCTCTCATGATGACCATCCCAGGCAAGAAAGACCAAAACTTACCTCTGCTGCAGACTTAAATTGCAGAATTAAATATCTTAAAAACAGTGAGACGGAGCTTTTATTTTGAAAACTTTTATGTCGCTTTGTACGAAACTGCCATGGTTTTCACGCTGGCCGAGGCTGAAGTCCAAACGCCTGCTTACCTTATATAGCCTGCACTACGTAGGACACACGAATGACTTGCATTAGACCCTATGTAGTGCACTAGGGTAGGGCGTGTCGAGTGAATCGGAATTAAACCGCGATTTGTTCATTTATGTTTTCCTCAGTAACTGTGTCAACAGGAGCTCTTTTCTTTTGTAAACTATAAGGTTCTGCTCACTGGAGCTAAGAATAAATTCGGTTATATATATCTTTCACTTTTGGAAATGAGGCAGGGTGCTAATTAGGCGGGGAGTTGTGGTTTTAGAGAATTTTGAGTGCTATGCTAATGGCTGCTGGCTGGCTGCACGTGCAAGTCAGGTCATGTAAAGGGCTATAGTTAAATATTAAAAACAGCATGATGAGAAAAATGTTTCATATGAAGTTAGTGAAAGGAAGTTTTACTTCCTAGGTAAAGGAATACTCTAACGCTGAAATAAATCCTCAGGTTTAGAACAGTGGGGTAAAATGAAATAGCTAACAGTTACTTTACTACCCCAGGTCAGAGGTTAAAGGTTATTTCAACCTCCTTAAAGCCCCGCCCCTTTTTGATTCTCAGATATTGGACCTCACATACTTGCACTGATGTGTAAATCTTTCACTTTGTAAAATTTGCAAAGAGGAAGAAACCAAAACTTTGAGAAACCACATTTATTAAATATATTTTTTAACAGCGGTTGGAATTCAGTAGGTTACATTACCGCCAAGTGTAGGTCTCATTCTCCCTCATCTTCACAGCCTCTTTAAGCCTTTTATTTTCCAGCCTTCTTTAAAACGTCTAATGCATCCTTCCCTGATCTTGTCTTGACGTGTTCTGTGTCTCCAGCTCTTCAGACCTCACACACTTTTCTCTCAACATGTTTACTTTTCAGTACTACTCAGCATCTAGTTGTAGTTGTAGGTTGCATCACCGGCACCCATAAATCTCTTTCTCCTCAGCTACCCAACTCTTATTATATTCTTTAATCCAGTGTTTTAATACAAAAACAAAAAAATTATCATGGCCTCCCATGGGAAACAGTGTTCCTGCGGCGCTCATCGCTTGACCCCAAGTGTCCATCAAACCCTGGATGAGATGGACTTTGAGAGAGGTGACATATCAAGCTCCTTATGCCCTTTCTTCTTTAATTTCTGATTTGCAATATTATCACACATCAGCATGCACTGCCTTTTACAGGCATATGGTCAGCAGCGCTGGATGGCGATTTGGAGAGGGTCCAGTCATTATTGCAAAAAGGAACAGATCCAAACATGGAGGACCAGGCTGGATACACTGCCTTGGTCAGCAGTAACTCTAGTTTATATCTCACAGCATATGAGTCAATAAACCTAAAATTGTTTTCTTTTCTTTCATGGCTAAAATTGTATTTATTTAATTACTTTCCTCGATATCTCAAATGTGACTGTTGAGAGCTAGTCCACTCCGGATACTGCAAAAGCTACACCACTAGGAGTGCGAGTCAACAAGGGTAGAGTTTAACACTGATTTATGTTGCAGCACTACGCCAGTCGGGCCGCTCACCAGTCAGTGTGTGAGCTTCTCCTGGATCATGGCGCCTGTGCCAATTCTCAGACACACGGTGGCGCTACAGCTCTGCACAGAGCCGCCTACTGTGGCCACATCAATGTCGTCAAACTGCTCCTAAACCGTGGAGCTAATCCTGGCTTAACCGATGATGACGGCTCAACACCTCTGCATAAGGTAAAACATTTTCAGTGTCTGTTATAGGGATTAATCATCCCTGTATATAAGCAGAGGTTCACTTTACTGACAAGTGTTTGTTTGTGTTTGTTATTTTTGTGTGTGATTTTTGCACAGGCTGCTGAGCAGGGCCATCTCGAGACATGTGTGGTGTTAGTAAACAGATGTCCCGTCCTAAAAACCGCAAAGGATAAAAAATCACGCCTACCTGTAGATCTCAGTCCGGACCACAGCACCTTTTCAGAGTTACTGACGCCTCCTCAGTGATGTCCACTGCAATTCCCTAAAAACTGACTCTGACTTTCTTTCTGAAAGTGCCTTTAAAGCTAAAGGACATGGTTTAGATTTTGGTCCTTTGATCCTCATTCTCATTAACATGACCATCATCATCTCCAAGCTTATCTACACCCTCGTCTCCACTTCCATCTTCATCCCCATCTTATTACTCCATATTCATTCCATCTTTGTCCCAGAGTTCATTAATGTCATCATCCTTACCCTCATGCTTGCTTATATCCATAATCATCTCCCTATCCCTAAACTTACACCATCCTCATTCTTATTCCTGTCCTCATCCTTATTCACATCTTGATCCAAATTTCAATCCCTGTCCTTTCTTCATCCTCATCCTTATCCCTAGAACTATCTTTACCTCATCCTGATGACCTTCCCTATCCTCGTCACCATTCTAAATTACCTCCATGTCTTAATAATTCTGTTCTTTCTGATGATATGGTGACCTTAAGTTCTGTAAACAGGCAGCATTTTGAGGTTTCTGTGTCACAGCAACTGATATTATCATGTAAAGTTGTAAGGATCTTCAGCCTGTACAGGATGTAAATTAAGTCATAAGGTAATAATGTTGTGAGAGGAACATTAGTTTTTACATTATAAAAGTATTTGTGTTTAAGCTGCCAGCAGATGGCACCATTAACCAACACAAAGCTTTTGTGACTTTATGGTCTGTTCTGTTCTGAACCATCTCATCTTGAAAAAAAAAAAGTCTGGATATACAGTACCAGTCAAAGTGGTTTGGACACACCTTGTAATTCCTTGTAATGTTTTTTTGTTTTATGATTTATTTTCTACATTCTAGAACAATACTACTGATTTCAACACTATGAAATAACATTTATGGCATTGTGTAATGTAGTAACAACAACAACAGTCAATTGTTTTTTAAGACACGAAGGTCAGCTGTTCTGGAATAGTTCTTGCAAGAACAGTATTGTGTCAAGTGCATTTGCAAAAACCCATCAATTAATAAACAGCACCTCAGATTAGAGCCGTTATGAAGGATTTACAGATCATGAGTAGCAGAAACATCTCAATATCAACTGTTCAAAGGAGTTTATTGTATATTTTGGACGCCTTCAGTATTTTTTAAAAGTGTAGAAAGAAAATAAAAATCAGGAAACACCTTGGGATTAGAAGTTATGTCCAAAATCTTGACTGATATTGTCTATACATCTCCTTGCACTGCATTTTATTGAAAAATGACTCATAAATTTAGTAGAGCTTTGATTTCATTTTATCAGCTGAGGTACATCAAATTGAAAGGAGGAAGTACATTTCTAACCTCCTTTTAAAAATCAGTTATTCTTCACATGTCAAGAATTCTCTTAGTGAGAGTAATGATTGTATATATATTTTTAATAAAATTAATTTTTGCTAATAGAATTATGTTTAAAAAAACAAACAAAAAAAAACATTATTTTGCATTTGTAAAGCATTAAGTAATAATGCATGTTCCTGCCAGGACTGTTCAGTTGTCAGCTCATAAAAAAAATAATTTAATATTATATTCCTTTGCCCATAAATATTTCTGAGGCTGCTCTGTTGAGTTAATCAAGTTTGATTTATTTTCTTCACCTCTTACAGTCTGTAAAATCAGACAATAAAAGGCAAGGTCTTCTCCTTGAACCCATCTGTCTTGTTACGTCATGGATTCTGACAGAGGGTGCATTATGTTTACACATTGATGGATATTGTTTATAAAAGGTTCTAGAGTCGTGGGATGTTTGTGAAGGGTTGTTGTCGTCATGGAGCATGGTTCAGCATGCAGAAAGCTAAAGAACTCTCGAGGCACAACAATGAAATCAGTGAAATTGCGAGGAAGCAGACAATGAATATAAAGTAGAGCTGGGCCTAGTATCAGTCTGGTGCATTAAATGAGATGCTTTTGTCCAACCATTATTTTTGCAATTTTGACCAAAAAAGAAGTAGTTTAATGTTGTAATTTTGAAATCAACCCAATGTGGCCTGTTTAGGTGATAATTGAAGTTTTTCATTTGTCTTCAGAGGCCGCTTTATTCTGGTCAAACTGGGCCTTTAGCATAAGTTTGGAATACACACTGAATGGTATGCCAGTATCCTAGGGCAGCATGTCCACACTCTTTCACACTTTAGAGTTGCCAGTCTACTTACCTTTGGAAGGCAGGAGAACACCAGTGTTCTCTCGGGGCATCCATAAAGAAAAGTAAGAACATCCAAATAGGTTGTAACCCAAGCTCTGGATTGGACCAGGAACCCTGGAGCTGACCTGGCAATCCAAGTCCCTGCTTTACCTTTCCATTCAAGAGAGAAGATTTCCTTCCTATGAACAAATATACCTTCCACACCATGTTGAGTGCAGTATCAAAACTAAGTAAGTTGACTAACTAAAGAATCAAAAGTATAAGTCACCAAAGTAAGCATGCCATGTGGAACATGGAGTGGAGACACCTTCCTGCAGAAATCATGTTCAGAGACTCAAATCCCTGCTTGTGTTCTTGCACAGGAAGAGGGAAGAGCCCTCAAAACTTAGAGACTTGAGCATACTGGGGTCCAGTTCATACAAGTTCTGTGCAGATGACTTTTTGGATAATGCACTGGCCCAAGATTGTATCGACTGATCCTTTAAGCATTTCCAACAAAGCCCTATCCCGCACCGTGCAATCTGACATGCCTCTGGATAAGGTATCACAGGTGCATGTGCAGGGAGCATATATGGAGATAAAAAGAGATTTCTTTAGAATTCTTGTTCGCCTGACTCTTCAGTGCTGAAACAGAACAGGGTTGTGCACTCTATTCTTCATGGTTTTCAAAAAAAAGTGAATTGGAAGAGGCATAGTGATGTTGTAGGTAACGCTGGACCACATTCTTCACAGAACCTTGATCTAGGTTGATCTTGAGCTGTGTGGAATTTTGCATGTGGGTTTCCTGTGAGACCTCTGGTTTCGTCCCACCTCCCTATGTGGATTCGCCAATCCACCTACCCACATCACCATCCCCACCCACCCAGATCGCTGCCGCACATTACATCCAGTGTTCCCGGGATAAGCTCCAGATCCACCACGGATACAGCGGTTACGGAATATGTATGAGTGGTTTTGGCCTACTTATGACTTCTGGCTACACTAAAGTGAAAAATGCAGAAAAGTTGAGACATCATACAGACTTTCTCAATGACTTAAAGTAGGTCTGAACTGAATCTGTTGGACAGCCGCACAAATATTATGGAATTCAAGAAATGGTTGTATAACCAGAGCCAATTTTTCATCCACGTGTTTTCATCCCTCAGTGTGCATGTGTTGCGCAACAGCAAGGTCTGTAGTCTGTTAAGTCCCTTAGTAGTACACACTTCTGGCAGAGATGAGCACCCCACCGGTCATTCAGCTAATTGCTTTTGCAGGAACGGCGCACAGGGTCGATTCTGGGAAGTCGCTGTGAAGTTTCCCATGGGAAACAGCAGGTTATGCACTTTACTGTTGCCTACGAGTGTCAAAAACTTCAAATATGAATCAATTTAAGGACTATCCACAAATTTAAATTGAGCAACAAATCATTTCGGACATTACGCACGACAAGAGAACATGTATTTTCACATCACACTGACTCCACTACCAAGACTATGTGCTAAAAGTAGAAAATGTCTCTTGTAACTGTTGCATTTGGACTTTATTGGTGAAATAGCCAATAAAGATAGAGTGGAATGAGTTTATTCGCTTCACCCTTCGTTTTGTTCCTCCTACTCAGCACTATTGAAATGCTATTTTTGAAAGATCATCACCACACACATGAAAACAGGCAAACTGGTAAAAGTAAATGAGGTGCTATTAAAGAGACAAAAACATCGCTGCACTCTTTCTTACTTCATACCACGCCACAGAAGCTATTTCAACCATTTATTTTTAACCAAAGTAAGCATCATCGCTAACCACACGCTTTGCTCGCCCCATTTATGTCTGCTTCACCGGACACGTCCAGAATAAAAATGGCAACTCTCACAGACCTGATTACAAATGTTACCTTAGACTATAGTTTGTGTTCTATTTTTGTACGTACAATATACCTATATAATTATTGTCATCCCTCTGACCTGTCATCTCTGTACACTCTGTTGAGGACAAAAAACACCTGAGAATGACTGCATAGTACAAAATAACTTGGTATCATCAAATCGAAGATCTATTTGGGTTTTGTTCCTTTCAAGGTTTCTTCCTCATACCGTCTCAGGGAGTTTTTCCTTGCCATTGTTCCTTCTGGCTTGACAAGCTGATAAAGCCATGAATGTATAATTTTTTTAAATTCAAATCCAGAAGATTTGTTTCTGTAAAGCTGCTTTGAGAACATTGATAAACGTGTTTTGCCAATAAAACTGAAATTAAACAGAATCGAATTGTTCGAATAACACTGGGTTCTTGCTGTGGATGTGTCAAAAAATGTGCAAACATTGATTTCTTATTAATTTTATTTTTGCATGACCGTCACATTTAAATAATTCAAATCATCAAACTAATTTTAATAATAAACAAAGACAACTTGAGTAAATGTAGAATGTAGTGAAAAAGTACTTAATACTGGACGTGCCACCCTTGACGGCAAAAACTGTAATCAAGCGTTTGCGATAACTGGCAATGAGTCTTTCACATCTCTGTGGAGGAATTTTGGCCCACTCTTCTTTGCGCAATTGTTTTAACTGAGCAACATTGGAAGGTTTTTGAGTATCAATAGCCTGTTAAAGGTTCTCAATTGGATTTAAGACCGGACTTTGACTAGGCCACTCCAAAACCTTAATTTTGTTTTTTAAAATCATTCACCATGGACTTGCTGGTGTGTTTCGAATCATTGTTCTGCTAAATAACCCAAGTTCGCTTGAGCTCGTGGTCACAAACTGATGACCAGACATTCTTCTTCCAATTGGCATTCCCAAATTGCCGTAAAGTGTTAATGGCAATCAGGCATCAACCTGGCAACCCAACCCCTTAGGTACATGCCACCGTGTCTACATATGTAGTAGTTTAGTGTGCAGGGCGAATTTTAGCCATTTTAGTGAATTTGATTTATCGCAACCAAATCTGTCCATGTCAATGCTAAACAGGAGATTCGGCATACTTCTTGACTTTACAGTCCATTACAAAGAGGTAGGAGCTACTTAGAAAGTCTAACACTATTACGATCACTTTCTAGTCATTAAAAAAAAAAAAAACCCTGGTCAAACTTTTTGATGGCTAGAATTTCTGACGTGCTGTAACGAATTCCAGAGGTCTTTATGAATTCTCTGCAATGTTGAAATCTAATCATGTCACAAAATAAATGCTGTTCTTTAGCAAAGAAAACTGTTACTATATTAGCATTTTCTATAACAGGGTGTTTATTTGTGATTTTTTTGGAAAGAGGTCTCTAGTGTCAATGGTTTGTAATGATTATAACCAAAAATTCCTTATAAAAACTTTAAGATAGAGGGACATTGCAGTTTTTTAACGTATTTTTGTTTTATAGAGCATTTGTAGCTACTATAACGTAAGTAACAAACGCCTAACATTTCAGTAACATTTGACTTAACTATAAATGAATTGAATAGAGTGTTATCGTAAATAAACATTTTAAAAGTTTGCAATAAAACAAGCAAAAACATTCCTGGAAATGAATAAAGAACACTATCTGCTTCACATTGGGCCACATCACATTGTTTATTGTCAGTGATTATTTTCCTATAACAGCACACCCTAAAGTGGCTTATTTTGTACAAGCTCTTTTACCGCAATATTTCCTCCTAAATGCTGTATTTTAGGCTGCTAAAAGCGTCTTGTTTGCACCATTAGCATTTCTGGAGGAACTATTCCCTTAAGAGTAGACCGCAGTCTAGGAACTTGCTGCCCGTTACACAATATGGCTTTTAGAGTTGTGGCGCAGGGCGGATGTTTAAGGTACCTGTCCCTGCATAGCTGACAAAACCATCAGGGTTAAGACCAAGCTTCACTTTCAGCTCAGGAGCGGAAATTAGAGGAGGTAACCTCAAGCCATAGAGGAGGAGGCGTAATGACTTGGGTGCGCTTTCCTTCCCCTGTCACACACATCATTCCTGAACGAACACATTCATCGGAAATATTAAAGTTTTCCGCTTGGGTATATTGATTCCTTAAAAAAATCCTGTCCCTAAGGCTAGACTTAAACAGTGTGCTATATATTCCACTATGCATCCTGCTCTTGTTTGAGCATCCTGGATCCACTCTTATGCCCTTAAGGCTGTGTGTGTGTGTGTGTGTGAGAGAAAGAGAGAGAGTGTGTGTGTGTGTGTGTGTGTGTGTATGTGTGTGTGTGTGTGTGTGTGTATCTTTCTTCACCACATCCACAGTATTGCCTGGAGTACATCCAGCTTCCATCTGGAGCTTATTGCAGCTGACGCTACGCAATACCCAGGGTGGGGAAAAACATTTCGAGTGCGCTTTTGGTTACGTGTGGATTTGTACACAAGAGACAAAAAAAAGTTTGTGTTCGTGTTTAGTAACTCTCATTTCCTATGCGCTGTTTGTTCTGCAGCACCGAGCTTAACACAGATGTCTTCCTAGTTAATCACATTACAGGTGGGTCATGGGAAATGCAGACATCAGGCATTGCTTCCTGTCTGTCTCTGAGTATTTATATTTATATATGTGTGTGTGTGCCTTCCTGCCTATATGCCATCATATCCCTGCAGCCTAATATGCAACAGCGACCCAACTGATTCATTTCAGATGGCACCAGCAGCAATTGAGCAGAAACATGGCCGTCTGCCTGATGTGAGGAACAGCGCTTGGAGAGAGTTTCTGTTGCTCAGCTTTCGCCAGAAAGTCACTAATAAAAACCCCATGCACCTCTGAAGTAGAGTACGGAGAGAATTAAAAAAGGGGAAAGGTGCCTGCTTATTATAATCTTTGTGCATGTGTGTGCGCGTGTGTGTGTTTTTAAATGGGACCATATCTCGCTCTTTGAAGTGGCAAATGGTTCGGGCTGCTTGCTTTTAAAGCAGCCCCAGTTAAAAGACCCAGGAATGAAGGTTTCCTTGTCATCCAGGAACAGAGCCAGAACTTTGAATTAAAAAAATCATAATCTTTCTAAAAGAGTTAAAATTGACTTTGTCAGTTCAAAAATGTAAACAAAAAAGTTTTTTTCCATTTGAATTCTTCTTGCTTTGTGAAGAAACTTGAACGTGTTGTCTGTCAAAGTACCCTTTGATCACCCTAAGTAGTACTCTTTGAAACCTCACACAAATTGACTGCTTGAGGTAAAAAGAGTTGCGCATTTCTTAAAAATTTGAAAATGCTATAATATATTGAACAGCACAGTGCGGCACAGTGGTGTAGTGGTTAGCACTGTGGTCTCGTACCTTCAGGGACCCGCCTTGGGTCTTGCATCTTCAGCCTGTGCTTGGTCGGTTTCCTCCAGGGACTTCCAGAAATGCTGGTGCTTCCCACAGCACAAAGACATGCAAATAGGTGTTCCCAAATTTCCCAAGAGTGTGCCTTGCGATGGATTGGAACCCCGTCCAGGGTGTACCCCACATCATGCCCAAAGCCTCCTGGGACAGGCTCCAGTTTTATTGCAACTCTATTGTACAGGCTAAGCAACATAGTGAATAAATTAATGAAAAAAATGTTGTAAATCATTTTTTTTGTTCATGTGCCTTTTAGCCCATTTGGCCCTGAACACTAAACAGTTAACATACAGTAATTAGCATAACATTTTAACCGGTCATTCACACGGTAAGGCACAGTTGCATATGGGGTTAGAAGTAAAAATTTATATTTTACTAACTGAAACATAGACTAACTGAAACTTGGTTTATTGCATAATCTAAAAAAAAGTGCTTGGACCCTTCAGATCACTGCTTTGCATTGATTTCTATATATAAACTTATGCTTAAACTACAAACATTTAAAATATGAGGGGCGCTCAAGTCAAACCGGGACTTGTGATGAAATGTCTTGTGAATGAAGGTGTAAGAATGATTGACATTTACAGAAGGAGTTCCTGGGAGGCCAGCGTTTTAGACGTGACGCATGCTTTCTGATCATGACTCTGGCATACTGAGAAAACTTTCTACCTTGATGGTATCCAAGGGCAAGTTAAACAGAGGGGTAAGTGCATTAGTGTAGCAGGGGATTACATCGAGAAATAAATGGAGTTTGAGCACAATCAGAATGGTTTGACTTGAACGCCCCTTGTACAAACATAAATATCCCTCCTGTTGAGGACTGATAGTACCTGTTGTTGAGTTGAGATAGTATAAAGTGTTCATTAGCTATGCCAATCTAGTAAATAGTAAATACCTTGGCATCTGTAAACACATCTTCAAAATAACCACTGATTTCTGTCAGATATAGTTGCTTACACACAAATCATGTTTTTTTAAAAACACCATTAGTCTGAAACAAGTCTGATACAAGCTTTGCTATGTTAAGAATAGAGAAATGGATCCCTCAGGCTCTTTAAAGAGACAGATTAATTCAAACCAAAGGTATTCCAGTTCAACCACCACTTCTTTCGTCTGTTCTTAAATCTGTTACGGTCAGGACCCACAGACAGAAAAATACCACAGGCCCAGGAATGCAAATTCGCTTCAGTTAAATAGGATTTATTTGGAAAAACAGGGAAACTTTCCACCATCCGCTTCCTTCATAATGAACCTCAGCTCCACCAGAACTCTCAGACAGTTTGGTTTCGGAGACTGCCAATCGCTTTTTTTCAGGGGTGACTGTGGTCGCTGGTAGTCGGGGCAAAACAAGACGGAGCACAGAACGAGTCTTGTTGGTTAGGCGCATGAACGGGACAGGATATTTACCATGCCAGAGCTAGCTCAGCACTAATCCCAGTGCCAGATCACACAAACAGAGTGGGAGTTTAAAAACAGATGGAGGGAGGTTGAGTCACAGTAACCATCTAGTTTCTATGTTTTTTGTCGAAGTGGGAAAGCATTTATATGACAGGTCCAGGAAATTCATCGTTCAGCTGTTTTTAAGCGAAAGCTAACTTACAGCAGATGTTTCATGAACCGGGTCTTTAGTGCATTTCTATTTTCGTGGAAATACTGACGTGTAGTTGCAGGTCTACCTTTACATTTTGTTTAATTGGAGAGGCACTTCTATCCAGCTTATACAATCCGATCCACATCTGTTATCTGATGTTATCATTAAAAAAAAAAATGCTTTCATCAAAAGCAATTACAAAACAGCTGTAGGAAGAACAGAGGCCGCCAAAACTAAACACACACACCCACACAGAAAGGTAGAGAGTCATTAAACTCAAGAGTTGGAGTAAGTGATAGTACTCTGGAGTGCTATAATTGCAGGTTACGAAGCAGACAGTGAAGCAGTGGATTATATGGCGTAAGTCAAACATGGTTATGTAGCTAAAAACACACTTGGAGGCATGCTGCTAAAAGAAAATCATCAGCGACAGAATGGTATGACAACCCCTGCATCCCAAATGTGACTTATCTTCCTATGAAAACACCTGTGGTTTACAGCAATTTGTATAAAACAAATTTATAGTTACCTTTAAGATTGTAACTATATGATTGGCTGAATTAGTTAGTTTGTGGCATGACTTATGTTGTAACAGCTATAAACATTCTTCTCTTCTTCCTCTTTCATGATTTACAGCTTATAAAGATTCTCAGAAACTAGGAAATGCAGCATCCTCTATTCTAAAGACTTACTGACTGTTACATCACATCACTGACACTGGAGACTCCTTCCAAAATTCTTACAGCACAGTGAAATTACTTTTTTTTTTTTTTGCATATCCCAATTAGGAAGCTGGGGTCAGAGCATAGGGTCAGCCAGGACACAGCAGGGAGGGTTAAGAGCCTTGGCTCAGGGGCTCAACAGTTGATGCCTACAAGTGCTAGAGCTCAAACCCCTGACATTTCGCATTTGAGCCACCACTGCCTATTACTATAAATATATACCTATAACTTCTGACGAATTAAATTTGAGAATTTAAGAGAATTATATAAAAACAGCATTACACGCTCACTCACTCACTCATTCACTCATCGTCTACTCTATACCATATAGTTCATACAGAGTTGAGGGTGGCCTGGAGCCTATCCCAGGAGACGTAAGGCAAGAGGCGGGGCACATCCTAGACAGGGTGCCAATCCAATGCAGGGCACACACATACAACCACTATGGACAATTTGGGAACACCGATTAGCCTAATATGCATATCTTTGGACCGTGGGAGGAAACCCACCAAGTACGGGGAGAACATGCAAACTCCATGTATGCAGATCCTGGGTTGGAATCAAACCCAAACCTTGGAGGTGCAAGGCGACAGTGCTAACCTTTAAGCCACCATTAGACAGTAATACTAAAAGTCTGAACAGGTACACACACTATTTTATAATTCTGTGCATCCCTGTTTGTCTGCACATCTGTTTTGCTTGTTTTTTGTTTGATGCATGTTTAATTCAGTAAGTGAGCACGCCAGAAGCCGTCCCTTCAAAGAAACATCTATTTCCAGGAGAGCTGTCCTGTCTTACGTAATGCTAATCCATGGACACTGGTTTGTTGGCACCAGAAGATAAGACAGGTATAGGAGGAAGGTGGTGGGGGGTTGGGGGTTGGGTTTGGGAGTTAAAAGGAAAAGTAATTCAATCACTTTCTGATTTAAAGTCTGGTGTCATCCTGATGATTTATGAGACGTCCAACAGTCTTGAACAGATGAAGTAGGGACAAGCGATTTCCCTTTATATTGGACAGTGTAAAATATCTTAAACTAAAACAGATATGTGGCAGCTATTTTTTTTTCCACACAGATGCTTAGTGGTTAGTGTAAAATCTTGCAACAAATGCCAAATTTGGCTTCGGTGTTTGGAAGATTGCACCACCATGTTCTTTGTTTCTGTTTCCTCCAAAGCTTGATTATTGGTTTGGGTGTGTACACTGACATTGGATCAGACTAGCTGTGTCTTGTGCTTGGTGGTTCAGTCTCGGAGGGAAGGCAGCACCATGTTGATTTTAATGTCAAATGAGATATGCCTCGTTTCATTTTGAAAATAGCCCTTTTTTTGAATTTCAAGTAGTATTTTACTACCCGTGCCCATCATTAGTCAACTCCAATGAGCGGCATGAAACTGAACCAGGATAGGTATAGCCCTGGGTTTGTTTTCTTACCTGAACATTCTGTACTGATTTGTAGAAAAGTGCTGTAGGTTTATGTAAACCTCATGTCCACTCCACATTTCCATTGTAGTCATTGGCGTCATTGTATGACGATCCGAGGCGGTATGGTGGCTTAGTGGTTAGCACTGTAACCTTACACGTCCAGGGTCCGGGTTCGATTCCCGCCTCGGATCTGTGTGCATGAAGTTTGCATGTTCTCCCCGTGCTTGGTGGGTTTCCCTTCGACAGTCCAAAGACATGCAGATTAGAGCCTGTAGTGTGTGTGCCCTGCCTCGTGCCCTAAGTCTCCAGGAATAGGCTCCTGAGACCCTGTATACAGGATTAAATGGTATAGACTATAAGTGTGTGAGTGAGATTATTACTCTCTGAGGAAGTTTGCCCAATGACTGCAGCCTTCCAGAGGTGACAAAGAACAGTATGAACAAACTACTTATCTTCAGCACCCTCTTTCTGGTCATGCCTGGTTCATAAGGATTGATTACACCATGGAACAAATATTGGTTCACCTCAAAGCATCCCATACTGACTTATTTACATCTAGGGATATCTATTTACACTATTTTACAGTAGATCACCCAACTACCACCATGATTTCGGAGGAAACTGCAAAACCCAGAAGAAACCTACTTGAACACAGACAGAATCCATGAGACCCAATGTTAAATACTTTCTTGAGCAGCACTGTGGTTCAGCAGGTAGAATCACCACCAAGACCCCCCCCAAACAAAAAATGTTACTGGGTTGACTGGTTAAGATAAATTGTCCCTAAGTGTGAATGAGAGTGTTGACCTTTCCACTATATTAGAAAACATATGCCATTTTACACAAGAATGTTTTTCCAAGCAGCTGTGAAAAAAAAAAAACTTGCCCTCCGTCACACCCTGTGCCTCTGTAAAAGCCACCACATGGTTGATGCAGGTGATGCACTTCCGAGTCATGAGGGCGAGCTGACATGGGTGTGTTGAAAACGGTATTGAATCTGTGCCGGGCCATGGCGAGGTAATGTAGTGGCTGTATAACATAATGGTGTCTTTGGGCCTGTTCGGACATGTAAGGAATGCATCTGAGTGACATGCATTCACACACTGTAGTATATTAGGCATAAATAACCCTCATAGAACGCTGAGACATGAAAAGCAAAAGAATGAAAGAAATCAGACGAGACAAGAGGGAGGGATAAGACATACATGAACACTGAGACATACGGCAAAAACATCCATACGGTGCTCCTACAAGTAAGCTAGAGCCTGGCGTCCTTTTAGCATAAACGTCGGACAGACAATGGAACTGTGGGATACATACAGGTTTTCATTGGCCTCGCCTACATTCTTGGGTTGGTTTTGGAAGCGCACACTTAATGAAAAGAAGACGACTACTTTGGCACGAAAACGGATTATGGATGTACAAACTCATATTGTTGTTTAACTGACAAAAGCTGAGAGGAAGGAGAAAGGGAAAATGGAAAGGCAAGGGCAAAGTTGAATAAACGGTGAACACACAGGCACTGCCTGTGTAGTATGTGGATTGTGATTTATTACATTTGTTAGGTCTGTCATCATATTCATAAAGGAATTGAAGCAAATAAAACACGATTTTAAAAGTTATGATCAGAACTTTTTTTGTATAATACTTTGTGTCTGCTTTATTGTTTTGTTTTTTCATTTAAATGGAATTTGTTGTTCGCACACTTATATCATATCCCAAAAATTCCCTTTCTCTATTTAAAAATGAAACATCATCTTATATTCTTTGTTCAAATGTTTGTTAGCTACTGTTTCAAGCTAGTTTGCATCTTGTCAGCAAGCTTTAGCATGCCCTCTAGTTTGCATTAATGTTCATGCTAGCTAGTATTTTTAAGACTAGTTTAAGTAGTTAAATTTAATGTTGTAACATTTCTTGCAAAAATGTCTGCTAATTTACTGTCAATACCCCAAACCAAATTTTATTTACCAATTTAAAGAACCAAGAAAGAACTAGCTCTATACCTAGTCTTAAATGTTAGCTAGCATGATAATAATTCTGAAAAACAAAAACTAACATGAATGCTAATAGACATATTATGTATTCTCTCAATGTTTGTAACTATTGCAAAAGGCTAACAATTAGCATACATGCTAATTCGTCCCCCCCCCCCTCAAAATATCTCATGCTAGCTAATGTATTAGCTATTTTTTTTTTTTCAGAGTTGCTATCTTACTTAGCTAAGGTTTTAGAGATTATTTGTTTGCCTATAGTACTTGAGTTTTTGGTGTACCAATTTTCTTACTGTAACTAAAATTAAGGTAAAATTTAAAGCCTAGGTTCTTTCATGCAACTTTACCTTTATTCTGCATAAAAGATTACACTTTTACACCTGAGAAATAAAAAGAATAATCTGAGCTCCACTTGCCTCTGTAATTGTAGTTATGTAGATCTCTTTGATATCCCAGATGAAAAAAATGTAAAGCACTAGACTTTAAAATCATTAGTACAGACGTTTTGTGCCAATGACAAAAAGTATTACTTAGTTCCTTATTCTTAACCTCTGTGTGTATTACAGCTAGACGGATCTGCGTGGGAAAGAGACATTACTCTTCATCCAGCTCATTGTCCTCTCCTTTCTAATGCAAACATCAATCTCAGGCTTTCTCAACATGGTACACTGAATTTAATCTAGAAAACCACTAATGATAGTCATTTAGAGACAGACCACTTGTGTGTGTGTCTGGGTTCGTTTCTACAAACAAGAATTTTGGGATCTATAGGATCTCCTAGATTTGTTAAGCCTGGCTTTTTTTCTTCTTTTTTCCATCCACATCCAACGCATCACATGATTAGTAGAACAGAAATGAGAATAAATGGTAAACATAGTAGAAGAACAGTAAATACAAAGCAAAGGGTGAAGCAGAAAGCCTTGTTCCCCTCCGACCGCATTTCACATAGTGTGCTAGTATAGTCCTTTTTATATTATAACAATTCGCCAGTGATTATAATTACTAGTTATGTTTAATGTTTTGGAATGTCTGCTAGACACGGTAGTTCCTGTTATTACGGTACTTACATTATAGAACCCATAAGCAAGCCGCTCCCTCGCCAGCCTTGCTTTTTCTTTTGTGAATCTATTAAGACAAAAAGAAAAAAAAAATTGTATTACTGAGAAACCACAAAATTGCAATTGGGGGTACACTAGAGGTTTTTTTTTTTTTTATCTAATTGTTTGCATGGTGCAGGCGTAGTGGTTAGCACTATGGTCTCTAACCTTCAGGATGAAAGGTTTGATTCCCCCCTCTGATCTGTGTGCATAGAGATTGCGTCTTCTCCTTGTGCTGTTTTGGGTTTCCTCTCACAGTCCAAAGACATGCAGGTTAGGTTAATTGGCGTTCAAAAATTGTCCATTTTGTGTGTGCCCTGCCATGGATTGACACCCTGTCCAGGGTGTATCCTGCCTCATTCCCAAAGTCTCCTGGGATAGGCTCCAGGCTCTACAGGATAAGCTCCATAGAAGATGAAGATGTTTGAGTGAAAAAATTTAACTTTTGTATGTTACCTTTTCTTACATACATATACATGCATATTTCCTTAATACAAAGACTTAAAATCAAAGTAGGTTTTTTTTATAGCACTGATTAATATGAAGTAATATGAGAAAATATTAAGCAAAAAATTTAAGTATGGGACAGTGGTGGCTCAGGCGGTTAGGGCTGCTTGTTGGAGGATCAGGCTTTGAGCCGTGTCACCACCGGAGCACCATCTTTGGGGCCTTAACCCAATGCCCCTACAAAATCACTCCACCATTGCCAGTTCCAAAGCCATATAAGAAAGGAGGAGGGTTGTGCATTGGGTTAAAACCCACCATTGCTATAGAAACAAAGAAACCCTCTGCCCGATGTGCTCAACATCATGGGAGGAACAACAACAAAAAATATATATACTTTTTAAGAAGTTTTTTTTATTTAATAAATACCACAACAGTAGATACCACTATATGTTAAAAATGAGCATATACAGTATACATATATAGTCCATTTTAAAATTAGGAATATCTCCTACAACGAGTTGAATGTATATTAGGAAATAATCTCTACACACAGCAGTTTCAGCAGTTTTTCTCTGCTGTCTTGTTAAGCAATCATGTTAAATTACACTCTTAACTACGGTGATACAGTGGCTTAGTGGTTAGCACTGTCGCCTTGCACCTTCAGGGTCTGGGTTCGATTCCTGCCTCCGCATGAATGGAGTTGGTATGTTCTCCCTGTGCTTGGTGGGTTTCTTCCCACAGTCCAAAAACCTGCAGATTAAGCTAAGTGGAGACAATTAAAGTTCAACTTTACAATATCTTGTCAAATAACAACAACAACATAGAAACTAGTAAAATCTTGTTAAAAAAAAAAAAGTTTTTGGAAACATTCTGACCCTGATTTAGCTTGTGATGTCTGTCCGCGTCTTGAAGTAGTTAGCGTGTTGTTTGTGAAATGCCACACAATAGTCTGGGAGTAATTAGCAGAGTGAAGCTGAAAGGGCGTTTTCTGCCAACAGCAGTCTGATCTAAATCTGCACATAACAGTCTGTTGTTGTGTCAGTTTAGGATGTGTTAACATCAGCACCTTGAGGTTGAGCACGTGGTCGGAAAACGTCGCAAGATATCATAGTCTATATAGTTGTAGACAGGACTTTCCTTCAAAGCATAACATCAAAGTGGTCTTATGAACTTTTCTAGAAGGAACATTCCATGAGTAATACTCTTTGTTCGTTTCTGTTAGTTTTTTTTATTATTATTTTTTTTTATATAAAGTATAGTGATACTGTTGTTGTAGGGCGAAACTTCACAAAGAGGTTACCAACAAAATTTTAATTTATAGCTTTCACAAATATTTATAATGGAAACACAAGGACAAATGTATTGTCTTGACAGATCGCATTCTTTCTTCTAAGCTGCAGGATTTTTATTTTAACGCCTACACGGTGATAAACTAATCCGTCTGACCTTCCTAGGTGTGACAAAGTTCACTCAACAGTTCAATCCGTCGACCGTTTCCGATGAAGCATATAAAGCCAGTATGAAAGAGCATATTTCAAGCTTTTCATTTTTGGAAACCCTCCCTCTTTTGAAAACGTCTACGCGGGGCTATGGTATAAAGTCCCCCCTATCATTTTCCTGCTGCTAAACATGGAGACGGTGGCCCACACCCAGAGCTGTGAGGAAGAGAGGATGTTACTGAGCCTGCCTGAGCTTGTATGCCTATAATCCCACAAAATATCACCTGCACTGGAAATACAGAGCAGCTTTTAAAAGTTGGAGTCTGTGTCAAGAACTGCTCTCGGGGGTGATTCCATGGTTGTGGAATGGTGCCATTGATATCATGTTACATAAATGATGTGTGTACTGTATACAAAAGGCATTTTAAACATAGATAAAGTATCCATCATGACAACACAGGTCAATATTCACTATCTACACTTTGTAATATAATTATTATAGTACTTAAAATAAGTTGCATTAATGGGTGAATCCATTTAACACACTGCCTGGCCAAAACAAATATGATAAGATAAGAAAATGTAGCCAGGCAACAAAGAAAAAAAACTTCAATCAAGAATTAATTATTCAGCTATGAAATCACAGGCATAACTGTAGAATTCTTCATTAACATAAGTTAAAAATGCTCTTATACAGGTACAGTGGTGTGAAAAACTATTTGCCCCCTTCCTGATTTCTTATTCTTTTGCATGTTTGTCACACAAAATGTTTCT
>JAOVVA010000036.1:4088839-4104567 GCA_028565275.1 Leiocassis micropogon | reverse complement strand
TTTAAGTGTGACAAACATGCAAAAGAATAAGAAATCAGGAAGGGGGCAAATAGTTTTTCACACCACTGTATATAGTTATATGGGCCTATCCCACTAGACAGGGTACACCCTGGACAAGGTGCCAATCCATTACAGGACACACAAGACCATGGTGGTGCGAGGCTACCTCCTTATGTTCTGCATTCATGCCCAGTAAACCCCACTATACAAAGTTATATCTTGGCAAATTAAATTATATTTGAACATAGACATACAGGATCATTATAAGGAGATGGCCTCGCACCACCAGGGTTGAGGGATCCTTCCGTGCTTGGTGGGTTTCCTCTGTGTGTTTCTACTCCAATTTCCTCCTACAATCCAAAGACACGCAGATTAGGCTATTTGGCGTTTCCAAATTGCCTGTATTGTGTGTGTGTGCGCGCTTGCAAAGACACAACACAATTGTATGAGATGTGTCTGTATGCTGTAGTATTACAATTTTGTTTTTCTTGGACTGAACAGCGCAAACAAGTTCCAGCATGATGATGCGCACAAAGCAATCTTCATACAGGACGTTTAAAGACTTTGGAATGGAAGAACTCAAATTGCCTTGACAGAACCTTTGGGACGAACTCCACCTCAGACCTCCTCACACAACATCAAAGTCTTTCCAGGAATACTTGACTGTGGGAGTTGGGTTTATTGTGTGTTTTTGTATTGTGTGTGTTTTGGAAGTAGGAGAAAACTGGAGAACATGGAGGAAACCAATTAGAAGAAAGCTATAAGAAATTCTATGCAGACAGAAACCTGAGCTCAAGATGAACCCGAGGACCCTGGAGCTTTGAGCTGATAATGCTATATACTGTTCATGACATATTTCAGTTTAATTGAACAAACTCTCTTAATCAGGATCTGACCAGTAGAACACAATGGAAATCCACTAAGATTCAGTAAGAAGGAATATGATTAGCTCAGCTTGTAGGAGTTAGAAGACCTACATTCTGATCCATGGGAACTAATCATCAACAGTATGGCATTCTGAGTCAAGCTGTTCTAATATTACATTAAAAAAAGAAAAAAAGAAAGTGAGAGTGAGTTCCCAGCCAAATTCCCTTGGTGCCCGCTCGCTTTGTTATACTGGGAGCAGAAGGAGAAAGGGAGCAGTTGGTCACTAAAGCGAAGTATGAAAATCGGCATGCAAATTGCAGTCCCGCGGCAGCATTGTTCGCGAGAGGCGTTATGGGCATGCCTGTTTGTGCTGCTCACACTGTGTGGCTTTTGCCTTCTTTCTCTTGCCACAGATGAGAGCCTTCCTGACTCTGCTAGCATCCGGAGAATGTCCTCGTGCTGAAAATGAAAAGGTAGCTCTCCAGCTGGCGGTATTATAAGGCAAAGCGAAGTCAACAGACGGACTTTGGAAAAAAAATAGAAAGTGAAGTTAAAGAAATGCTGATAGTCACACGGTTGTCTAGTGACAGGTGTTTGTCAGTAAAAGGGCGATGACGTCCATCTTGGCTTACTCAACAAGATGGAATGTCTTTTTTTTTTTTTACATTTTACAATATATCATAATATATGATTATCAATAATTGTTCATATTATTAAAACCTACCATGTAGCTCCTGTGATATGTAGGTAGGTCAGTGGGAGCAGATAGTCATTAGTCAGATGATTAAAGGTTATATACTCATTCAGTTGCACAAAGCATTCCAAATTTGTATCCAGAGAGTTTGTTCCCACCGTAGTCTCATACTCATACTGTTCTTGGCTGACAAGAATGAATCCTGATGTGGCCTTCTCCTGGTGTAGTGTATGGTTCATTCACAGACACATGACTACCATGACGTCAATCACAGCAGAGGATAAGTACCGTTAACTGACGTCAGGCTACTACTGTATGTAATTTTGTTGATAATTATGTTCTAGGTGTATTTTGGAGTGATGACCTACCAGATTACCCAATGTTTTATTACACAATTAAAAAAGTAACCTAGCAATTGATAGCTTCTGTACTGATGATTATTTTCTTATGCATTATGTTGTGATTGATAAACAAGCTTGTAAAAATGGATGAAGGAGATAATAAGGATATTAATTTACAGAAGTTTGATTTGTTATGATAACGTGATTACTGCGGACGGTGTACAAATATGTAATTTGTCCTGGATTTGGTTGCATTTTCTATAATTAGATCACGGCATCAGGTAATCCTTGTTATTTTTCGACTCCCAAACACACCTCGAGCGTCATTATCAAAAGAAACTACGTAGTAGGCATTTGGTCGATTAATGGTACTTCCACCATCCACTGATGTCACTGCCGTCATGGTAGTCATGTGACTACAAATAAGACCATGCTATGGAATATGCTCCACTGTACGCTTCATAAAACGATGTGCCATCCATCCATCCATCCAGGAACCTCTGCCTCGGCCGTGGTAGGACCTCCGGTCAACATTCACACGCACATTCACACACTACGGGCAATTTGGAAACAGCAATTAAACTAATCTGCATGTTTTTGGACTGTGGGAGGAAACCGGAGAACCCGGAGGAAACCCACCAAACACAGGGAGAACATTCAAACTTCATGCACCCAGACCCGACGCAATGCACGAATCGAACCCAGGACCTGGAGGTGCAAGGCGACAGTGCTAACCACTAAGCCACTGTGACGCTAAAATGACGTGCAGGTAATGTTAACAAATACTGACATTTCAAGCTTTCTAATTAATAACTAACTATTAGAGCCCCCGATCAGCGGCTACAGTGGTATTTAGCATCCAGAGGCAATTCGGAATGACTTCGGAGCAGTTGTTAAGAAGACAAAGTGTTGTTTATGATGACATAATGTTACCAGTTAGTGCCTCCATGACTGGTTATGTATGTGGGTTTTGTCTCTTTTGCCATTTAGAAGTGAGTGGGAACATGACGGACAGACATCCGTGACATCACATGCAAAACGTCAATATGCCTTGTATGTATAGTGCATTCTGACATGTGTTTCTGCTTATCCTGGTAGTAAAGAGTAGTTCTTTGTATTACCATAGCCTTTCTGCCAGCTTGAACAAGTCTGGTCATTCTTCTCTGACCTCCACCTGCAGAAGTGCTGCTTACTAGAGTTTTAGACATACTGACACATTAAAATTAGGCCACACAAAACTGTGTTTTGAACATATACAGGAACTACTGTCAAAGTTGGTATTAATCAGCACCTTTTGACCGATCCAGTTTGAAAAATGCTGTGGTATAACTCTCATTAACAGCCCCCCTCCAGAGCAGCTTATAAAGACCTCCTCCATGGCTTTGTTTCCTTCCAGAAAACTCCACATCCCTTCATTGTGCCACCCAGAACACACTCATTATTGTTGACATGGCACCCCCATGGTCCTGGTCATTCGTCCGTGCACACGCATACACACACACCTGGTGTGAGCATTGTATTACCCACCCCCATTCTCCCCCATGTGCTGGTCGAATGCAATTACTCCGAGATTATTTACTATAGGCCAGCGCACTGCATGGCTTGTTTTGTCTTTGGCTAAACATCTGGCTTACCACTCTTCCAGGTCCCCTGTCTCCCTTCACTTTCTATGCTTTAGTCAAGACCGTGGTAGCAATTTACTCATCCTGAAAGAATGTCCCCTAGGAAAAGACTAACGCTGAAGGAGATGACTCAGAGTGAGGGGCAAGCTTTAAGCTTTGGTGGTTCTCTGAAAATGATTAAAGTTAAACATGAACACATTCTCTGATTCCATAAATAACCCAGACCGCCTCATCCGATTACACACGCACACATTTGGACAAATTACGGTCTCGTGATTGCAAGTTTTAGTGATTTTGAAGTACGTTTAGAGAAACAGAGATTGTGTGTATCGACGGGATGAGTGTCGCCTCCAGGGTTTATAACCCGAGCCAGAGCCACTCATTTCCTAGTGGTGAATCACATAACTGCAGAAGTGAGATGATGGGTGACAAAGCAGAATCTGATTCATGGGGTTATAGTAGCTATATAACAATGAGATTAGATCATTAGGTCTGTGATTCACAGCACAGAGAAAAGCGGTGGAAACGAAATCTACTTCTCTAGCGTTCCTGCTTCTGCTGATAGTCATTTCAACACACTTTATTCCTCTAAAGGTTTCCTCCATGTGCTTGCTCTTAAGCGACATCTATATTTGTACAAAGTTGTATTACTATTAATAAAATGTATACAAATAAAGTGAATTCGAAGAGAGTATTATGTAACAGTTTGCTTTGCATTAAATAAAATGACAACTTAATTCATCCATATATTTTCATGAAAGCTGCTCAAACGATTTAGTTTGACCTTGGAAAGCTCTTTGATTCCTTAGCGGTGTCATTACAACGGACCCGAAACCCGAAAGCAAGTTCAGACAAGCGTTTGCTTTTACACTGATCATGTAGAGATCAATAAACTAGATCGATCCGTGGAGTGTTGTGGAGCAAATTAAATTCTCCAATGGGTGTCTAATACATTCGTTATCATCGAACTTGGGCTGGAAGAGCAAAACGAATCGCAACTTCAGACATGAAACCTGAATGTAAATAATAAAAAGTTTAATTATTTAATTATTTAAAATGTATAGATGCGAAGAATGTTTTTTTTTGTCCTTTGTCTTTTGCAAAGACTTATGTGTTCTGACTCACATTTCATGTAATAGCCCTTTAATTGCACCATATTGACTCAAAACCTTGCAATATATTAGTACAAATTACACCCACAAGCAATGATCTGTGGGGTTCAGGGACCCTTCCCATAATTTCCAATTAGCTAATGGCTGGTTTCTCAGCATTTTCAGGGAAGGATAGGGAACTAGTGGTCTCCGCTAGTGGGAAGAGGTAACTGCTGCTTGAGATAAGAACTGTCTCTCCACTACAGCACTTTTTGTGTGTAATTGAGCTTTTTTGGTCTAACATCTAAAAAAGGTAACAAAGTAAAATGTATACATAGTGATAATAATATAGCATTTAGCATTTTCTCCCCACGCTTGGTGGGTTTCCTTTGTGTACTCCAGTTTCCTACCACAGTCTAAAGACATGTGGTCTAGTTTGATTGGTGTTACCAAATTGCGCATAGGGTGTGAATGGGTGTGGGAGTGTGTTTAGCACCCCATGTAGGGTGTACTCTGCCTTTTACCGTAAGTTCCCTAGGATAGGCTTCAGCCCCCCCCTCGACCCCATGCAAGACAAGCGGTATAGGTAGTATGTAGATAAATAACCCCATAAATGGCGTCCAAGCACCCATTCGCTTCCAAATAGCTCACTCACTGGTCAATTCCTGGCAATGCATCCAATAGGTACCTAGGACAGAACATCACAGCACACCAAATTTCACCATGATCTGCTGGCCCCAAAACCGACTACAGTTTATTGCACATTCCCAAATCAACGATGTGTGACAGCCAACATGACGTATAGTACATGCTGTTCCATATTCACCGTCAAATAAGAAGCAGTAGTGTTTAGAGTTCAGCATCAAAGAAAAAAGAAAACTTGAGAAATCCACAATGCCTTTATGGATCACAGGAACGACAGGCTTATATGCTGACCAGATGAGACAGCTCCGATTCAGAATACATTCTTTTGCGTGACAGGATTAGAAACGACAGCTTGAACCCTGTTGATTCATCCAAATGGTTCAAGATGACAGAATCTTGCCAAATTAAGCAAAAGTGTTATTGTAAACTTTGCAGCCAAGTTTAGCTGGAGCAAATCTACAACCTAAACCTCAGTTTTCCATTTCTCTAACCTCATCTATCTCTTGTGTTTTCCAGCTTGTCCCTCATTAGTCTCTGTAAAGCTGGTTCACACCTCACTGCCACTTCTATTCACCCCCGTATTTGGCGATAAGCCCTCTTCATCGGGTCAATGGGACCCATTCTGGTCCGCCTGCATGCTCGCCTAAAGAATTAGACTCCGGCTAACAGATAATTAGTTAGATTTATTCCTAGGCTCTGTCATTCGACATAATAAACTGCAGGAGCCGTTTCCTCTTCTTAGAAAATGCACCTTTTGGGCCTGTCAAGCATCTGGTCACGTGTTAAGGGGCTTGCTAAAGGCTTGTGCATTATCACAACATACTGTAGATTAAGGTGCTTTTAAAAAAGAAGTTACAATTGTTTACCGCTCTGGGGAACAATAAGGCTTAAATAATTGAGTGTCCTGACTGGAAATCGTTGTGTGTCTGTTTCTGAGAACACAAGCCTCCAGGCTGTTTTTAAGATGGGAGTAAATTGTTACACAGCTCTTATGGTGGCTTCCTTCTGGTTTCACAGTGTTGTCTGGGAGGTAAATTGATGTGAACTGGGGCTTAATTGGATTGAGTGTGCCAACGCGGAAAAGCGTGACATCATGAAAAAGTGTGGAAAACAAATAAATAATGTTTGAGTCAGGAAAAAATAAAAGTCTTATTTTTTCCCTTGCTTCTTTTTTTTTTCTTGTGGGTGGGTTTCAATCTCCCTGTTTACTGAGTTGTTTTAAACACACCATTTGTTTGATATTAAACTTCTCAAATCTCTTATTAACATGGAAAGTGCAGTTTGTTCAAACGCAGTTAGGACTGTTTGAAGTGCAGTTTTAATAGCTTTTGATACTTTTAGGACATAAACACTAATTTAGTGAAAGATGTGTAAAATTCATACACACACATGGAATAGTTTTGTTCGTCTAAGCAATCAGGACATGAAACAAGCATAATTTTCATAGTAACGGCCGTCAGCATTGCATCTTATTTAAAATGTCCATATCTATTTGTGTATGTTGGCAAGGTCGGTGTAGTCCCATTTCCTAATGACACTATGCAGCTTGGAACACTGCTGCCAAATATTCTGCACACATTTAGCTTTTGGCAAAGCAAACAAGGGCAGACTATAGCACATTCTACGTGATGCTGAGATTTTGAAGATATTCACAAATCCGTGGATTAGTGCAGCTATATGATTTCTATCTGAATGGATGACCTTTACTGCGTCATTCATATTAATCCAGATTCTCAGACATAGAGGAATGGGAACTGGCTAACTGTGATATGAAAAAGACTAAATGAAAAACAATTGTGTAAGCTAGTTAGTAACAAGCTTCCAAAGTGAAAAGAGTTTTTTGTACCAAAACAAATAACAGCGATTGATTAAAGATTCTTGATGGTTCAAATCTGTGACTATAAACTACATTAATGTTTGTGGTCAAGCCAAGTCTGGTGTCTAAACCAAAATGGAAATCTCACAAAACTTCATCACTTTAAGTTTTCTTATTTTCCTAGGATTTACACATGTGGAATCTAGTCACGTCATTAGAGTACACACACCGGTCAGCCATAACATTAAAACCATAAACGGTAAAAACCACCTAGGTTTTAGATTCCCCTTGTGCCACCAAAACAGATTGACCTCTGAAGGGGTGCCCTGGTGTCCGGCACCAGATCCTTTAAGTGCCGTAAGTTGCAAGGTGGATCGTCCACGTATCAGACTTATTTATCCAGTGCATTCCATGGATATTTGATCAGACTGGGATTTGGGAATTTGGAACCTTGAGCTGAGCAAGCTGTGATGCACTTCGGCGCAGTGGTAGCTCAGAGGGTTTAGGTAAGGAATTAATGATAGGAAGGTTAGCGGTTCAAACCCCAGCTCTACCATATTGCCATTGTTGGGCCCTTGAGCAGGACATAAGCAGTCATGCATATATAAATAAAGGCTGAGCTTAACTTTCTGTCATATCACAACCAGCATTACCTGTGTTCAGCAGGTGGGAATTGAACCCTTGAACCTAGTCATGTAAGGCCACAGTACTAACCACCATACCAGCTTCAAAAACACTCTGGAAAAACAAAACAAAAGGAAAAAAAAATAGCAGTATGAGTATGGTGGCTTAAATTTCCAGGATAAGAACTAGTAGATAAATTAAATTCATCGCAACTAGGCACTTACTAAGGACCTGTGTTAAAAACTCACTCCCTTGTGTAACTTTTTTTGGATTCCAACCCTGATGCACAAACCTATCCTAAACCACATGGTGAACATTTCGTACAAGCTTTATGAAAAAGTCAGAATTGTAAAAATTGTATTTTTATCTGTTTATAATGCTGTCTCAGTGTAACCCCAAACATTGCGAAGGCAATAACACTACCAACACTAACAACTAGGCCCATCATTGAGTGCAAACGCCTCCTACAACCAGCTGATTGGCTGCAGTAGTGCTGCGTATCCCGGTCCGCACCACTTCCTTGAACGCGAGATTTTTTTAACAGTCCTCAACCAGAATGGAAAGCTAGCTAACCGTTAGACACTATCACTCACCGTCTATACATTACATTTTACATTTATTACATTACATTTAGGCATTTGGCAGACGCCCTTATCCAGAGCTTTTTTTTTTAAAATCTCATTATACATCTGAGCAGTTGAGAGTTAAGGGCTTTGCTCAAGGGCCCAACAGGGACAACTTAGTGATCGTGCGATTTGAACCTGGTCCGAACCGTAGTCCAATGCCTTAAACACTAAACGCTACCTCTGACCCCTATACCACTTATCCTGTATATAGGGTCACTGGGGACTTAGGACATGATGTGGGGTACACCCTGGATGGGGTGCCAAACCATCACAGGGCACACACACATACTCTAATTCACACTACAGGAACGCCAATTGTCTTTGGACTGTTGGAGAAAACCGGAGTACATGTCGGAATCCCACCAAGCACGGGGGCAACTCCATGCAAACACCATGAACACGGAGGCATGGCGGTAAATCGAACCCTCGACCCTGGAGGTGCAAGGCCACAGTAATGTAATGTTAACCACTGCGCCATTAAATGCGAGACAATATTCGCTTAATTTGACCGAAAGTGAATTGGATTAGAATAGACGACTCATTCCTCCTTTATATGCACTGCATTACAGTTTAGTTCTGCTATAGTGAACTTTATAAAACTGCCAAGCGATTGTGAGAAGATTTAACAATAACTTCTCTATCTCTATAACTTTATAACTCTATCTATAACTATTACAGCTCTACCTTTTCAAAGCAGCCATCCGTATAGACAGTGCTGCAGATTTAAGCAGGTACAGTGCTGGCATTTCAAACCTCAAAGGGACAGCAGTGAAGGGAGAAAACTACAATCCCACAATGCACCTCCCGGGCCGGTGGAGAAGCGTCGAGGTGCTGCGGGATGCCAGGAGAGGAGGAGGGGAGAGGAGGGGTGGATGAGGGAGGTAGAGTGGGGCGTCTAGGTTTTTAAATCAAAGCCGTGCAAAAGCGCGTAGGCGCGCATGAGCATGAGCGCGCGTTACTTTCTTGCAGCGTCGTAGCGGAGCCGCACACGCGCCTTTGGAATCTCCTCCTTCTTTACTTCCCCCTTTTTTTTTTTTGGAGCTTCGCACCGCTGTGGGGGAGGAACACGGCCAGGAGGAAAGTACAGCAACGAGCGAGAGAAAGAGAGAGAGAGAGAGAGAAATCAGTCCTGGATGCGAACGTGAGAGTTTTTCCGCTTTCCCAGTCTCTCCGCACGCGCAAACGGAAAAACAACGTTTCTTTCGTTACTAGTTTGAACTGGATACTTTGTAAAGGATCTACGATCAAAGACGCGGCAAAAAGTTTCTTTTTTTTTTTCTCTCTCGTCCTTTTATCTCCTCGCGCGCGGAGCAAACCGCGTCCCGAACCGAGGAGGAAAAGGAGAGAAAAAAGAAAGAAAGAAAGAAAGAAAGAAGAAACGCACGGGTGGACTTCTCAGCAGTGTTACCTGGCGTTACATCTTCCTCAAACAAACCTTAAACCAGAGTCTAAAATTCCCAAACTTTTACACGCTTGGATTTGGGATTTGAGAGGAGATTGAATATTTTGCTCTCCCCTTCAGCTTTCTGAAAACACTTGCATTGTGGAGTGTTTTTTTCTTCTTCCCTTTTTCAATATATATGTAGAACCGAATAGAAAACAAACAAAAAAAGTAATTAGGATTTTTTTTTATTTTATTTTTTACATTTTCTTCAACTATCTTCAACACTGCAGATTACCTCAGAGGGAAAGGTGAGTGCTTCCTCAGGCGACATGTTTCTACTAATAGGCTAATTAAACCCCTGAATGGGTTTTTTTTTTTTTTGAGAAATATATTTAAAGGGTTTTGTGCGGATGAATTTTTATGTCTAATTACTAAAATATTATTTAAAGTGACATGTGGTTGTGTTGTGAAGTGAGAAAGTGAAGAGCTGTTTGTGTTGAGCTCATAGCCTTTGTGCTATGGTGAGGAGGTTTAACTTCACCTCAGAGTCAAAAAGCGTATAAGCTTGGGCTAAATTCTCTGACTTTAGCTCATTCCTCATGTTGGTTAGATAAATTGGTGTGTGAGCGTGTATAAATAAAAAATACATATTATATACTGACTGCAGAACAAATATGCAAAATTTTCACGGCTATACAACTTATTCCACTTATCATGCATCCACTTCTTTAAGTTAGAGGAAAAAAATCCCCCTGCAGTAAACTTAACTTAAACTCCTCCTCAGACCATTTTGCATCCTGCATGTTTCTGAAAGTGTGTTACTGCTTGCGTCTTCATGTTGCACTGATGATGATGATGATGGTGGTGATGGCGGCATTCATGCTGTGCATGCAGAGATTTCCAGATACACATTTTCTGTCTCTTTTTGTTCTTTTCTCTTAGAACATTTTCTGGCTTATTCCCCCTTTCGTCTCGGAGTATTAAACCAAAAATGGTGTTAATTTTTCTGTTAATTGTGGCAACGTGTTTATTTCATCCTGGTTGTGTGGTTTCATCCAAAGTCGTGCTAAGTTTTAGTGTTAAGTCTTGGATTTGTTTTCATGCGGCATACAGATGTGGTGCTAGTGCAGCCGTCGGTTATGGAGCGGATCTGTATTGGATGTGAGTTTAATGGCTTTCCTGTTTAGGCTACATGACCGTGAGTAGTGAGTGATTTTAGCCATGTAGTGAGAGAGTTCGATCTTTTCTAGCACATCTGGCGAGTTTAAATATTACACAGACGAGCCAACTTCCTCAAACAGGCTTGGTTTGTATTATGAGGAGCTTCCCGTGACAGCTCCAGAGACGCTGCCGTGTTTCAATGAAGGCCTTAGACACTTCCACATGTCGCAGATCCGCAGCCCGTAATCCATTTCTCTGTGTATTAGAAGGCTCTTGCTTTTTTCAAACTACTAGATCTCCTTCCTATGTTGTACCCACACATACCCCTGAACTACCACACAAGCCCCCCCCCCAGCCACTTCATTATCCCTAAAAACGTCCATTGAAATTCGCAGTAAAAGCGTTCATGGTCAATTTCCACCTTGTCCCTGGGAAGCAAAGCAGCTTGAATGAATGCCTCTGGTGGCATGCACAATTCTGATCGCAATCTAATGCAAAGCAGAACTGAAAAGCAGACCATGTAGAAATATATTAAATAATATTCCCATTATTTATACCTCACCAGTGTTAAACACTCAATTCTGATTGAGCAGGAGGTGCTGAGTTGCAGAAAGTTTGACATAGTTTTGGCTGTAATTCATATAATTCCTAGTTTATCACCTAGGGCTGAATGATTCGATAAAAAGAAACACACACACGCACACATTTGTTTATTTTGGCATGTATTGCGATTATGATATGTGACTATGAAATGTCTCGTTTTCTATTCAAACACATCTGTCTAAGCTAACAGGAAGTAAAGACACAGTGATCTCATTGTCAATAATTTGCGTGCATGTTAACACAATTGTTTTTAATACATAATCATTAATTTGTTGTTAAAGTAAAGTTTTTTCTGTCAGAAGAGATTTAATTCTAACATTGATGGAAGGAGTCTCCAGTGTCAGAACTTTGTAACATTTTTTTCTGCCACATGAGATCCCAAAAAAAAAGGGGTTTTCTTTAGCTTCAAGATAGGAAACGGAATCTATCAAGCGAATTTGATTTACAGCTACTAAAATGTTTCAGAACATTATAAATGTAGCTGTGAATGGATTAAAAATAGTATGATGTTTCATTTATTATAAATAGGAAAGGTTATTGTTGGCGGATTGTTGTGGTGTCAAAGGAATAAAATACTACAGGTTGTGCTTGTATAGGAAAATGATCAACTTTGGAATAGTAGCGGTATTTTAGTGTTCGCCATGTCATGCTTATTGTTCACAGCTGATTATTGTTGATTATTTTCGAATATGATTCAGTGATGTATCTAATTTTTTTTTGTGTAGGCCAGACTGGCTCCAAAATATTTTTATGTTGTATATTGTGTATACATATTATGTTACATGTATGTATACATATGTTCGCATTCAAGGTGGTAAAATGTGGGCATTCCTCTATAATCCTGCTGGTGGCGCACTCTACTATTCACACATCATGTGTGGTAGGGGCGAATTATTTGCAAAATTTGTTTAGAATTTTAACAGAATTGCAATACGAATCGAATCGGCACCTTGGTATCGTGATAATATTGTATCGGGTCATACCTGGTGATTTCCATCCCTCCTGAGTAGTACATGTTAACCAACAAGGAATTACATTTTTAATTACATTCAGTTTCTCTTTCTTTTTTTTTTTGCATGCTGTTTTTCTTTTTTAACCTTTTGAAATGGAGAACCGGAGCGAGGCTTGTAAAAACACGACCGTTTAAAGCCATAATTACCATCAATTAGTGAAATTGGAGGTCAGATTGCTGTACTAGCAGGTCCTACAGGATTCGTTGCAGTGTTTCTTCGGCGGCGCCTTCAAAGCGGGTCAGGAGTTCAGAGGCGCTCAGAAGAAATGGCGCTCTTGACCTGGAAGGGCTCGTCGAGGAAAGTCTGGCTCCGCTGTCGTTTCAATGAAGAATTAAAAACGACAACGGTGTGTAATTAAACGCCATCCGTAAGATCCACCTCCTTTGTCTACGTTCATAGCAGGAATTCAGCAGAAGGGTGTATTTCAGAGGGCAGAGTAGCAGTAGTTTGTCTCGTCAGCGTGGTTGAATCAGTGATGTGTAATGCCAGAGCTGTGCGACTCGAGTCAGGAGAGAGTCAGGCTAACTCTAAGTCATCTGCCTTAATTAAGCCTATCTAGCTTTATTATTTCTTTTATTTCTCTGATTGGCATGCAGATTGTCCTAAAGAATTAGCTACATGGTGGGACAGATTTGTTCAGGAATTTGCTCAGGAAATGTGCTGCTGTTTAGTTCTAAATAAAAGATTGTTTGATATGGGCAAATTGCTGCATTATATGGTGAGTAATAGTTTAATGTAAGATTGAACGTCAACTCTCGTTGAGTGTTTTCCCTTAACTGCACACCCACATGTTTTAGTCCTCACATAAAGTTTCAGGAAGAGATGCTCCGATTACCCGGTATCAATATCCTTATTATTTATTTTTTTGGTATACAAAAATGTTTGGGAACTTTTTACAAATAACAAATAAAATCCAACTGAAAACGAATGAAAACTCAACAGGAAGGGTGAAGGATATCACAAGCTTCCTGAAGCGCTGCACACGCACCGTTAGGGAATAAAACGCAGATGCCCATGATTGGCTAGTAATTGACGTGCGAGTGCACCCCTCCCCCTGAGAGCTCGCCGCTACAGATGGCTGGAGCAGGATTCGAACCCACAATCTCCAGATCCCTAGATTGGGAACACTGACGCGATCGACACCGCATCGGTTATATCCGAGGACGGTTGTGTTCACGGGCCGATGGATCGGTGAGTCTCTAGTTTCAGGAAATGTTCAGGACAAGGGTGAATCATTTACAAGCACGTAAATGTTCCTCAGACGTATGAAAGACGCAGCTGGTTGTTTATTGTAAAAGAACGGCTGTTGTAGGTTTCATAATCGGTTATAGGATTTTCTTCACTACTTGACAAGTGTTTCATTCTTTTGGAAGGAAGCAGCTTTGTTTAGAGGGATTTAGAGGAGAGTTTGTGCTTCTGAGTTGCAGAGAGAGAGAGAAAAAAAAAGGAAAGCCATCTTCTAAGGATCGCCCGGAAGAAGCCAATCCCATAAATATGTTCACAAATTCATAGAACCGTGGCAGTAACAGCGTGACTTTTTAATTGTGTTTACTCAAATATAGTCTGCGCCAAAATAAGTTTTGCGCCAAAATAAGTTTTGCGCCAAAGTTCGAATGGTTCCTCTGGTTGGTCCAATGTTGCAAATCTCGTTTCAGATCTTACCAAAAAAAAAAAAAAGCTTTTTGTTTGTCCAGTTGTGCAAAAGAAAGCGTTCGCCTGATCACTGGGAGGTTGTATCGTGTCGCTGTTTGCGGCCAATGAGTTTCTGGTTTGGCTACAAGTCCAAGATCGCATAATTACTTCTCTCTGGGTGGGACGGTTCTGTTGATCGCACTGACTACAATTTTACATTAGCTCTCACCTCCAAGCATGATCAGCCACCTTGTGGTGTCGCACTTTCTGACTCCCTCCACGCTCCGGTCACCCGGTGCACACGGTCCGTAGCTGTATCTGTCCGATCTGCTACTGCGAGATTCCGAGGATGAAAGCAGCGTTCCCACCGGACATTCTTTTGGGTGGAACTGCGCAACACAAGTGTGTGCGTGTGTGGGACAGGAATGAGCCACCCTCTAATTTCTAGAGCTGCCTGAAAAAAGCAACAGCAGGAAAAAAGAAAAAAAAACCTCACTCGTCCACCTTTATGAGGGGGTAAAAAAAACATCCCTGCTATCAGTGGAGCTGTTTGTTCAGAGCGTAAATAGCTGGCACTCGGTGACCTACAGACTCAACCTGAAGTTTGGATATTAAGCAAATGAAATGCACGGCGAAGTGTACGCAGTACTGCCACGCGCCCAGATACAGGAGTGGCAGAATAACTTATTTGAATAGAACACGTAGCTTTTCAAGCAAATCAGTTATGCACAGAGCACGCGGTGGAAGAAAAGCGAATGTCAAAAAACAAGCACGGGGGCCGTGTTGTGTTTAGTTTTTTTTCTTTTTCTGTTTTTAACTGGACACTTTGTGAAACGTTCTGCTCGGCAGCCAGCGATAATGAGGGTGTGTGTGCGCGCGGCCAGGCCCCGTTCCCCTCCGCCGATCACAGCGAGACAACATCCTGGGCTCCGTTTAATTAGGGGTCCAACCGACCTCCTTTTCACTCTTCCGCTCCACTCCTGCTTTTCAGCGCGCGCTCTAATGAATCGCTAGGCCCGTTCCACAGCTCGGGACGAGTTGCCGCGTATTTGCTTACACGAAGTAACAGGAAAACCCGAACCGATCCTGTTCAGATCGTTTTCAGACGAAGCATGAGTATGAAAGATGGAAGGATCGATGATTCTAAACTGAAGGCACAAACGTGGGTTATAGAATGATGAGAAGCAGAAATGAGAAATTTCTTTCAGTGAAATACGTTGTTGTGCTTGTTAGTTTTGTTTATCTTCAGTTGTATTCCTAACATTCCTGTCAGGTTGGCTTTGCTTCTCTGTGAGTAAATATTTACGTCTAGGTTGAAATATCTCCGTCAGTGTTTTGAGAACGACTTGGGCATTCAGTGTGTTTAGAATCACAGAAGTGATTTATTATTAGAATTTTTTTGTTTACATTTTTTTGGCGGTGGGGGGAGCAGGAGTGTCACGGTTATTAGAACTTAAGATAAGTAATAGGATTACTAGGGGAACGTTATAGACGTTTTCTGACTCGGTGGTAAAAGTGTGGCTTGTATTTCCTCGGTGTGTGTGTGTGTGTGTGTGTGTGTGTGTGTGTGTGTGTGTGTGTGTGTGTGTGTGTGTGTGTGTGTGTGTGT